>CAUYRH010039046.1:0-66282 GCA_963574655.1 Perodicticus potto
AGCCGGGCTGAGGTGGAGTGAAAGAGCTGCCTTTCTGGAATGTTTATGTTTTAGCTAGAATTCTAAAAGGTAAATTGTAAGAGTGTTTTGTACTCAGTATTAAATATTTCATTTAACATGGTCTCTTTTGTACAAATGAGGAAGCCAAGGTTCAAATTCAGGTCTGAATTAATTAATTTATTTATTTATTTATTTATTTTCTTAGAGACAAAGTCTCACTTTATTGCCCTTGGTAGAATGCCATTGTGTCACAGCTCACACCAACCTCCAACTCCTGGGCTTAGGCAATTCTTTTGCCTCAGCCTCTCAAGTAGCTGGGACTACAGGCACCTGCCACAATGCCTGGGGCTATTTTGTTGTTGCAGTTTGACTGGGGCCGGGTTTGAACCTGCCACCCTTGGTATATGGGGCCAGAGCCCTGCCCACTGAGCCACAGGCGCTGCTCAGATCTGAATTTTTTTTTCATGATATTTTTATGATCTTTTGCTAATACACTACTTACACTTACCCTGTAGATAAGATGACTTTATGCCTGAGCACCCTTTTCAGCCTAATATTCGTGCATGAATAACAAAAAGGAATGCATGAGAGAATGGATATGGCTGTGAGAGGAGGCAGAGAAGCACCATTCTAGATAATGGTGGCAAATAACTGGTTCTTCCTCAAGTCGCTCACTGGAAGTGTAACACCTTCAGTCCCTGAGAGTAATCTCCCTGAGGGTAACACTGCACTTTCCACAACCTGTGTTTCAGCCAAGAGCAAACACTGATTGATTGCCCATTACTGAAAACTATGCTGTGTGAATTGTTCTCAATTGCCTTTAATTTTTAATGGGAATCTTAAGAAATTCAAGGTCTTCTGGAAGTGTATTGAGTATAACAATATCAGGGGCCAGACAACAGATGCAATAGTGAACTGGATTTGCTCTTTGCGTTGCATACCTTTTGAGGAGTGGTCATGATCTTACCCTTGCCTTTGAGTTTTCTTGTGGTATTTATGCCTCTCTACAGAGTAGTCCATCCATGCCTCCCTTTACCACTGAAGTCAGTGGTTGATGATAGAATCCCCAACCAGGATGATAGAGGTGATATTTAAAACATTTATCAACCAGTACACATTAGATCCAATTAAAATGGATCAAGGGTATGAAAATCCAGTACCATGGTACCAGGTTCTACCCACTGAATATTGGCTCTTCCTGAACTTAGATTCGAATTGGTGTTTCTCTCATTTCTATAGAATGAAGATTAATTATGATATAATAAGACACGTGTGTGCGTGTACGCGCACATATAGTCACACACACTCACCAGCGTGAACAAACACCTGAAGTTTGTCCTTCAAGTGAAGCAGCCACCTCAGGAGGATAATACATTTATCTGACATGCTGTCATTGTTCAAAACAATTTTAAAACTCCACTTGGAATTGCCTTCAGGGTCAGTTTATGAACCACAGAAGATAATTTGTCTCTCTGTTTTCTAGTCACACCCCATTTTTGACAAATTCATAATACCAGTCTTCATTATCCTTTATCATAAATGACTCTTAAATAACTTCTGGCTATTTCCAAAAAATCAACCCTACTTTCAAAAGACAAAGATTTGTTCCAATTAAATATATGCAAACAAACATGATACGCAAACATGATACGCATGATATGCAAACATGATGTGAGGGAAACTCAGAGAGTAAAAGAATGTATTTTTCCCACATAAATTTGGTTGCTTTATAAAAAGACATGTTTAGCGAAAGGTAAAAAAGTACTGCTTTCTACTGGTCAGCCTTTGAGTTGATGCCTCACTAACAGTCCCAGTCCATAGGACATGCTCTGCCCACAGCTCCTTGCTATGATTAATATTTGTGTCCCTCCAAAATTCATATTGAAACTAAATCCCAATGCAATAGTGTTAAGAGATGATTAGGTCATGAAAGTTCTACCCTCATGAGTGGGTTAAGGTCTTCATATGTAGTTTACTATGAAAATTTTGAGACCAAGTTATGGTCCATTATTTCACTTCCAAGAAACAATCTACAGCATCTTTTCTGATTCATCCAAGCAAGTCTCAACTTGTTCAGCTTATTGGTGTTGCTGGGAGGGCTTTGTTTGTTTCTGTCTGAAGCCTATTATATGTTTCTTTATTTCTGTGTATCTCAAAACTTGACCTATGTAAAATGGCTTGGGGGAACTAGCTCGGCCCTTTTGCCCTTCTTCCCTTGGTTGTGTGAGGACACAGCATTCACCCCCTCTGGAGTACACAGCAGCAAAGTCTAGAAAGCAGCCCTCACTGAACACTGAATCTGTTGGTACCTCCATCTTGGACTTCCAGCCTCCATAACTGTGAGAAGTAAATTTCTTATATTTATAAATTACCTAATCTGAGGTATTTTTGTATGATAACACTAATAGACCAAGATATCCCTATTACCCAGGCGACCATGTTTTGGATCATATGACTTAAATCCCCTAAACGCCACCCTTCATTTACAGATCACTGACCCAGGGGTGGATGACTAATTCAAGACAGCCATTCTTTGAGCTGGCCAATCCATGTGACCTGTTCAAAAAGATGGGCTGGACCAATCAGAATCTCAATTCTGAGATATGAATTAAGATATAAAAATGATGTTCCCTGTCTGTGAGAGCTGAAACTGGAAACTCATAATATGATAATTAGAAGTGAGAGGTGAACAGAGAGGATCCATGATTGCCAAGTAAAAATCACCAGGTTCTGAAGGAATGGACCTGAATACTATTCAGCCATAAAAAGGAAGGCCATCCTGTCATTTACAACAACACAGATGAAACTGGAGGACATTAAATGAAATACGCCAGGCACAAAAAAGGCAAATACAGCACGTTCTAACTTGTATGTGGAATCTAAAAAAGTGAAACTCACAGGTGCAACTAGTAGAACAGTAGTTAACAGGGACAGAAGAGGGCAGGCATATGGGTGATGGTGGCCAAAGGGTTCAAAATTTCAGTTAGATAGAAGAAATAACTTTAAGAAATGTACAACATGGTGACTGTAGTTAATAATACTCCACTGTATGCTTGAAAATTTCCTAGACAATAGATTTTAAGTGTTTTCACCACGAAAATACATTTAGTATTGGAGGTAATGCATATGTTGATTAGCTCCATTTAGCCATTCCACAGCGTGTTTCAAAATATTGTGTAGTACACCACAATATAGTCAATTTTTGTTATCCATTAAAACTAAGTAAAAATAAAGAAAACAAAGCCAAGGAGAATTATTTAAAATTCTAATTCCTTCCCTTGAAAAAATGGGGGTTCCAGTAGAAAAATATTTGCATATAAGAGAATTCTTTTAAAAGTAGGCATTCTAATTCATGTAAAAAAATCAGTAACACCCAAATGAAGCAAATATCTATATTTACCAAAAGCATTTCAGAAGCACAAAGCACTGTGATAGTTGTTCCAAACTGAGAGTATCCTGTAGTTCACCAATTCTCAAGGGCAACAATAAAGATCAGAAAGATGTCAAAAGATATGTTTGCCTCTAAACAAAGGTTGTCCTATTTGCCATTAGTTTGTAAATAAAATGACTAATGGTGAATAGATTCTCTCTTGCAATCTTTGTAGAGTTTCTTCCCCACTCCTAGCTCCCAACAACTGTGGAATCCTGGTATTTGGGCTAATGCTGTAATTTGATAAGGTAGCCAGAAGCTACAGTGCTAACATACCACTTTCTCTTAGTTCCTGCTGAGCCTGTCTTTCTTAGTCATCTCATCCTACTAAAAGGTTTAAAGCCAATCTAAATGTCTTAAGAATACAAATGTCAGGACTTTACCAATTTACCTGTCTTCTTTGATGCCCTGGCTTGAAAGACCAGAATCCCATCAAATATTGGTCATTTGTTGTACACACCTGGATAATACTATTTCAGATAAACAAAGAAGGCCAGATGTACTGGCGTTGAGGACCCAGAAAAAACCCTAATCTAGAAACCATGGGACCCAATCATGGTATAAAAATCTTAGTGAAAGAACCACCCTGGCAAATCGCTATTTAACTTCTGACTTCAAATGCTCATCTTATCCTTTTCTCACAGCGTGCAAAATTTTGCAGATTACAACATGTTAAGGTTCTTTACCTCTAGCTATCAATCTGACTCCTATATGCTGGTGACAATCCCTTGAGGTTTTTTCTTTTCTTTTCTTTCTTTCTTTCTTTTCTTTTTCTTGTGGAATGTGGATGTTTTAAAGGGAAAGTCAAAAATCAACCATTCAAATCCTCCTCTGAAATTTCATTTTACAGTGCATTTGATAGAGGGACTAATCAAATATCTTAAGTTCTCTATTTCATGTTTAACTTTACATAGATAAGTGCAAATAACAATAAACTTAAAGCTCTAATAATGTTACATTCTTGTTTCTCAAAATTTTTAAGTATCTAAAGAGTCTCCTCCTCTCTTCCATGTCACATGAATCCAATATATGTAGCTTCATTTTATAAAAGGACAGAAAAGTATCTATTGCACTACAACAATCCAAATTAGAATGAGACGATCAGGGGTTAGCAATATGTAAGGAAATAAAAACAAAGATTAACATGATAAACTTCGTTTTGGAGTCCCATATCTTTCCTAATGGCAGAGATCTAGGAATGCTGTTGAAAGAGTAACTTTAAACTACCAGTGGGAAATAGTCTCTCTGGAGATGCCATTCCTCCTTGGACTGGACCCCAGCCCCCACTTCTTCAATGGACAGGTAAAGATACACAATCTGGGCTCGGCGCCTGTGGCTCAGTGGGCTAAGGCGCCAGCCACGTACACCTGAGCTGGCGGGTTCGAATCCAGCCTGGGCCGCCAAACAACAATGACAGCTGCAACCAAAAAAAAAAAAAAATGGCCGGGCGTTGTGGTGGATGCCTGTAGTCCCAGCTACTTGGGAGGTGGAGGCAGGAGACTAACTTGAGCCCAGGAATTGGAGGCTGCTGTGAGCTGTGATGCCACGGCACTCTATCCAGGGTGACAGCTTGAGGCTCTGTCTCAAAAAAAAAAGAAACACAATCTGATGGAGGACCTCTCACCCCAAAGTAAAACCAGAGGTGGAAGTAATGGGAGAATAGAGAAGGAGATGAGTCACCCGGAAAGACATAGGGTAGCCAGATGAAAGCCCATTTGAAATGTGCCAATGGAACAGCTATAAAAGAAAATGAATGAAAACATGTTTCCTTGATCAATTAAATTAGTAAGTCCCAGAAATGTAGAATGCTGTTTATGTGTTGGAATACTGACATATATACTGCTAAAGAAAGTTTATTTCCTAGACAATCAACCCTCTTAGTATGTGTTGTACTACGTGTATGGCAATGCAGTGCAATTTAAAAATAGGTGAAATTTGACCCTTTCCCTGTTGACTTACGGCCACATATGGCCTTCTAGGTCCTTAAGTACAGCCTTTTGACTAAATACAAATTTTACGGAACAAATCCTTTTATTGAAAGGGCTGCCGCAGAGAAAGGCGAAGCTTTTCTTGCCTCCTTTGGTGTTTATAAAAAAAACAGTCTTGAAATCAGAAGGCCGTAGGTTCTCCACCCTTACATGTAACTATAATGAATACTGTAGGCAACTGTAACATGATGGTAAATACTTGTGTTTCTAAACATAGAAAAGGTACAGTAAAAACAGAGGGTGATAATCTTATGGGACCTCTGTCATATCCATGGTCCCTCATTGACGAAAACGGTATTATATGGCACATAACAGTATTTTCATATCACATTTTCAAAAAAAAATCCATGAACTTTCCCCACTAGTTATTCAGTTATTTGAGAAAAATAAAATAATAATGTTAGAGGTGGGTTTTTTTTTTTTCTCTTTTCTGAGCAATTTTTGAAGGCAGCAGAATTTGAATTTGATATGTTTGGGATTTTATGTGTTGTGGAGGGAAAGAAAGTTTAGATTTAGTATGAAACTGCCTCCAAATTTTGAATATTCCCCAAATTATCTGCACTTTGAAGGCAAGGAAATATAACAGGATCCAACTTTCTTGTAAAGTTTTTGGCATTTTCTGTGTAGGGTGTTGGTTTGAGGAGGGAAGCAGGGAGGCAGGAGAGTAGATTTGTTGGATGGCAACTAAGTTCAAAGAATTTTTGTACATCAGTAGTCTTGCTTTCTGTCTTTGATAAAAACAAGGTCCCTATGGTTGTTTTGTAAAAAATATGATTATGCAATTGATTTGTCTTTCAGAAAAGCTGAAGTGAGAGCCATGGAGAGTATATGGTTCATATTCTAGTGGGTCGATTCATTTCCCTGTCTACCTAATCCCACCTCACCCAGAGCCCCCAACACTTAACCACTTGAATGACTGATGTTGCTGGGCTCAGAATAACCTCCTTTGACTTCATTTCCTTCAAAGAAGCCATATAGAACAAATATTTGAAGGACTTTAGAACAAATTTTATTCTTTCCAACTTGCCCTCTCCTTAAAAAGAAAAAAAAAAAAAAAGTATCCAAAGCTAGGGACAAAGTGGATGGGGAGAACAAATGAAACCCTCAATGTGGAGATTTTATGGAAAGATCCTTGTGGGATTTTTGCTTTTGAAAAGTGTTTAGTATAGACTTTAAGGATTGGCAATTTGTTTAAAGAAATGGCTAAAATATTTAAAACCGCCACTTTATTTAAACTATTGTGCCTCCTTCAGTAAACATTCAGTACATGATTGAACCCTGTATGAACTTGTGCTTTTGCTGGTTAAATAGAATCTAAGCTCAAAATGAAAGGGGGCTTCTATTGAGAAAGGGACAAAAAAACTTAACATGTGCATTTTTTTTTTGCCCACACACAAGCACTTACCCCCCAAAAATACCATGTGACTGGGATCCTTTATTAAAATGCCCCAAGTTTTTTTGTGTGTGTGTTGTTTTTTTCCCCCCCTTGGCCTCAAAGTGCTAAACTGAAAGCAAGCTGTTAACAGAAATGAGTAATTATTGAAGCTCTAACAGGCAGCTTTCATTGAAGTTGATTACAGCAGCCATATAATCACTTTTACGGATGCTGTAATCACAGTAGCAGGGAATGCTTCACTTGGTTCTTATTGTTTTCGCTCCGGGTGGAGGTAGGGGGCCTGCAAGAAGCCTGTTTTACCACCTCGGTACAATTTCTGCTGCTAAAGAAATCTACGCAGCCCTGAATGGAGTCGAGAATCATTTATTCTTTCTTTATTAGCATTTTTTTCCTCCCTCACACAAGAGTCCATTGGAGTCGGGAAATTGCTGTTATTCAATATGCAAGCCAGAGGTTGTAATGACCGCTTGGAAGGGTATGACCAACAATTACGGCCCTTAATGAATTGAGGTAATCTAGTTGAGACTAAACACTAGTAGCAACTCTGGGCTGTCTCTGGTTAAATTAAAAGAACAGCAATGCAAAGGAAGTTAACAAGAATTAATTAGTTAGATCGAACTGAAAACCTACTCATTAGAGATGTTATAGGCAAAGTAAAAGCCTATCTTCAGTGCAATTAGGTAGACAAATGAATTGTACAACTGACTGACTCACACCTGCTAACAGCTAAGGGCTATGGCACTATGTGTGGGATCCACTTTTTCCAGTTCATGCATACTTGCATAGTTTAATGGATCTTACATTCTTGAATTAGCCGCCATTCCTTCGGATTTTTACTTGGATGTTTGATCTAAATACAGGAGTTTCACGGCAGTAGGGTGTTAACAAGCACTGGAGGAAGAGGGGCAAAGGACGTGTTTTGAACCCCCCTCGAGAGGGGTTGTTTTATTTAAAAACAACCCAGAACAGGTCCTCCTGACCAGCTCATCAAAGAAAGGAACTGAGTCTGTAAGGGTCTCTCTTTTCAGATATGTCTATTACCTAATTATTCCATCTTAAATCATTCAAAGACAGCTCATGATGCCTGTATGGTAGAGGCAAATAAATACATTTAAAATAGAAAGGTAACTCTAGAAAGATTTATGAAGCGGTTGTCTTCTTTAATCACACAGAGGGCCAGGAGGGGTACGTGGCTGTGAGGAGCTGTGGGGGCAAGGAGGTCTGCTTTGCTTTGCTTTGGGGGCGGTGTACAATAGATAAGGAAAAGAGAATCCCCAGAAATCTTGAGCCGGGACCTTTCTGGGAGCTGTTATCATAATTATGCACTCTGGTATTTTTTCCAGATGTTTCTCTGGTCTTTTTCTACCTATTATACAGTTTGGCTTCTTTGCTGTCTTGCATGGAGTCCCTGAAAGTTTTCACTGCCCGGCACATTGGCTCCTGCACTCTAGTCTGAGATGGACTCGGTAGTTAAAAGCGGGAGGAGTAGGCCAAGGAATTCTGCAAGTGGATTCATCTGCCGATATTTATGAGTGGGGTGACAGGCCAGGGGTAACGCGCTTCTCCTGGAGTGATGGTGTAGAACAGGAATCAGGAGTCGGGCGTTTATTTTCCAGCACTGCCCCAGTGTCTCAGGATGAACTTGGAATAACCTCTCTGTGGCCCATATTTTTGCTTTTTTTAATAGGGGTGATCACCAGGGTTTCCAAAATTTATGGGCCAGTCACAGGGGGGAAATTTCTACTAGTCCCCCTTTCACCACCTCTTAATCACCTCCCCACTACCGGTCACAGTGCTCCTTGCTGTGGCACCAGGAAGCTGTTTTGGCACCAGCCTCCCTTTCGATTTTCTTCCTTGTCAGTAGGGGCGGAGGAGAAGTCGGGATCCGCCCCTCCGCGCCACTTCCCTCCCTGTCTTCGCCCCTCCAGGACGCCCCCTACTGGTGCGACACAAGCCAGGGGGCTCCGGACCGGCTCACAAACGGGGTGTTCAACAATTGTTAGAAGCAGCTGGATGAGCGGGTTTCTAAGGTCCCGGCCATAGCTTCGGCTCACTTTCTTTTTTTTTTTGCAATTTTTGGCCAGGGCCAGGTTTGAACCCACCGCGTCTAGTATATGGGGCCGGCGCCCTACTCACTGAGCCACGGTGCCACCCACTTTCTGAAAAGGATGGGGGCCCTCAGAGTCACTGCGTAGTCTCCAGAAGGGGAGGGCCGGGCGTGCAGAAGCTGAAGCCTCCCACTCGCATTGTGTTACACAGGCCAGCCCCCCAAGTGCCCGCCTAGCCCGCCAGAACCGCTGAGCAGAGAAAGCTCCTCTGACATTTTAGCCACTTCCGTTAATTCACAGTGAGCATTAGAGAACCAGTTTAGTTTATTTCACATGACTCGTCTCAGGGAGCCAAAGAAAGCCTTTAGGACGCTGCCCAATCACAGGTCAGAAATGAATGACTCAGGCCCCAAGGTGGGGGAAAGGTGGTGGAGAAACAGAGAAGAAATGCCCTCCTCAGCTAAGAGCAAGAGAACAAACCGTGAACGTGCCTAGGGAGGCCGGGATACAAGGCAAGCGTGACATCTTCCCAGTCTTATTTGAGAGCGTGGCAGTGGGGACAGGGCAGTTGACAGCATTTAGGGTTCTCACCCCACAGGCAACGTGGCGACCCGTGGTAGAATCCCCAGGGGACAGGAGCGGCATTGGTAGGCGCCCACCAGTGACTCTTTGCTCTAGCTTGCCTGTCCCTTTACGCAGCTGTTGGACTACAGCTGGCTCTTTCCTATATGTTTATTCATTTCAATGTGAGCCTCTCCCCATTTCCCGAGCAGTCCTAGCAAAGATGGCCACAGGTCCACGTACCTAAGGTAGAGGCCACGGCTTGGTTCTGGTTTACAGGTTGGGCTTGTGTTTGTTTCCTGCAGCTGCTATGAGGAGTCACCATGGGCTTGATGATTTTAAACAAGAAAAGTTTATACCCATAGTTCTGGAGCTAGCAGTCCCAAATCATGGCTTGGATGAAAGAACCAGTCTAGAGGCTGTAAGTCAGAGGCTTTAGTGGGGAAACTTCCCGTGTCTCTCTGGCTTCTGTGCGCCCCTGGGGTTCTGTGGCTCATGTCTCTAACTCTGCCTCTGTCTTCACATGGCCACCTTATCTGTGCAGCTCAAATCTCTCTCTGCTTTCTCTTATAAGAGCCTTAGTCAATAGATTTGGGGCTCATCCTAAATTTTTTAAATCCAGGATGATTTTTTCCTGAGATTATTACCTTAATTACATCAATACTTGGATCCTCATTTCAAATAAAGTCACAGTCTGAGGTTTGTGATAGATATCTCTTTTGAGGGCCACAATTCAATCCACTACAGGATCATAATCGATAATGTTGGTTCTTTAAACCACGGCATCATTTCCCAAAGTGTGATCTGTGGAGCACTAGATCCTTGAGATTCTTTGGACAAAAATAAAATAAAATAAAAAATATAGTAAGATGTTTTTGAAGGTCAAGTAAGTTTGGAAAAGCTACCCTCCCCTTTGGGGAGTCACAAATCACAGTGGCTCATTAGAGGTTTGAGATGTCTCCTGTAGTTAAGAAGCTGTTTAACTTTGTCAGAGTCATTGTTTCCCCAAACTTAATTGACCAAAAAAACTGCTTCTTGTTTTTATGAGTAACACATTATTAACAAGCCATGGAATGCATTCAGAAATGCAGGACTCACAATAGTTCAAGAACGGAACATGGGGCCAAGCGCAGGGGCTCACGCCTAGAATCCTAGCACTCAGGGATGCCAAGGCAGGTGGATTGCTTGAGCACAGAAGTTCGAGATCAGCCTGAGCAAGAGTGACAATCTATCTCTACTAAAAGTAGGAAAACTAGGCTCGGTGCCTGTGGCTCAATGGGCTAAGGCGCCAGCCACGTACACCTGAGCTGGCGGGTTCGAATCCAGCCCGGGCTCGCCAAACAACAATGACGGCTGCAACCAAAAATGGCCGGGCGTTGTGGCGGGCGCCTGTAGTCCCAGCTACTTGGGAGGCGGAGGCAGGAAACTCGCTTGAGCCCAGAAATTGGAGGTTGCTATGAGCTGTGATGCCACAGCACACTATCCAGGGTGACAGCTTGAGGCTCTGTCTCAAAAAAAAAAAAAAAAAAAAGTAGGAAAACTAACCGGGCATTGTGGCAGGTGCCTGTAGTCTGAGCTACTCAGGAGGCTGAGGCAAGAGGATCACTTGAGCCCAAGAGTTTGAGGTTGCTGTGAGCTATGATGCCATCGCACTCTATCCCACGTGACAGGGTGAGACTGTCTCCAAATAAAAAAAAGAAAAGAAACAAACAAACATGGGCCTCAAACCTCAAGTCTCCATCATCCAGCCTTTCCTGACATTTTTCTTAGTATTCCATAGTCATCCGTGGCCAGCCTTCTATCTCCTTTGTCACCAAGTTATGAACAAGCCCAGCGATAGCACATTTCATATCACATAGATTCAGCCAGACGATGCGGCTGATCTCCTGAAGCAGAACAAGTTTTATAAATACATGATATTTTACAGTCTTTTCAGGGACTTTTAATTTGTCCCAATCCCAGTATTATAAGAAAACTCATTTTACAATATTTCTTTTATTTCTTGGTCCAATATTTCCTCCACTTTCAGTATTTAAGCTTTATGATATCTGGCATCGTTTCACTCAAAACAGGATTAAGTGTCAAGAGAGTGAAGTTCTGATCCTAGTTCTACCAGTAAAGACCTATAAAATCTTTATGAAAATCACTAAACCTTATTGGAGTTAAAGCATCAATTCTTTAATCTGAAAAATGGGTTTATTTAGCTTAACACTTTCATGGGATTATTTTGAGGAAATCATTTGAAAGTGGATATGAAAACAGTTTACAAACTTTAGTGTTTGGGGGAAAGGTTGGAAACATTAATAATTTGTTAGATGAAATAACACAGAACCTGGTAAAAGAACAGTGCTTCTGGGCAGTGCCTGTGGCTCAGTGAGTAGGGCACCAGGCCCATATACTGAGGGTGGTAGATTCAAACCTAGCTCCGGCCAAACTGCAACAACAACAACAACAAAGGATAGTGCTCCTATGTAAATTACACTTGAGTCTGTAATACACAACAATAATGCTTTAGAAACAGCAAAATCTTTATTATACCTTGAGAGCGATAAAAAGAAAGAAGGAAGGAGGGAGAGAGGAGGAGAGAAAGGAAGGAAGGAAAGTGGGAGAAAGAAAGAGGGAGGGAAAAGGCCCAGCTAGGCTCAGCTTCATGGGCAGGTGACTCATACAGTCTCATTGGGCTCCACACAAGGATGGGACCTACACTTGGCTTAAAGCTTTGCTGTTACCATCTTGAAATTCTTAGCAATTTTTAGACAAGGAGCCCCACATTTTCAATTTGCAAAGGACCTCCCAAATTATATAGCCTGTCCTATGCCCAGCCATTCTTCCTTTATAACTCAGTGAAGAAGTTATTGGCAGAACCCCTCTCTACCTGAAGTTAGACAACTTTCCTACTAAATTGAACCTACAACTTCATTTCTGCAAGTAAAGCTAAAATCTGAGGAACTTTATTCCAGTTCACCAAACACTAAAAACCAATCTTTGGAACTGCTCCAAGTCCTGAGTCCCTACATATTTTAGGTCTACGCATTTTGAAAAAGCCCAGGCCACAAAGCTGGCTAGACCATTTTAAATTATGGGTGTGGCCCAAGCTATTAAAAGAATCCTTTCAAAGTTTGAACTTTCGCAAAGTTACTTCAGAGTCAAAAGCTTTTTAAAGATCAGAAAATGGGAATTTGCAATAAAAATATTGACATAAGCCCACTGTAGGGGTGGAGTTTCTCTGTTTCTAAGCATAGTAGGCAGGCAATGAAGTAATAAGGGAAACGGCCTGTAACTGACAAGAAGCAGAGTCTCTGAGCAGGCGTGAAGGCCAGTGTTTGGGAGATGGAGAAGCTGGGATGGAATATGTCATTGGATCTTGCTCAACATTCTTACCATTTCTGTTGGCCAGCATTACCTTATATTTATAATAACCAGGTATATACAGATTTTACTTGTTCTATTTTATTTACTTCATGGTTGAAGGATAATGGATGAAGTTGGCTCTGTGACCTCTGCTTGCTCAGAGAAAGATAAAGTTCAAGAAAGGATGCTGAGTGGGTAGGCTGTGATGTTCAGAAGTTGTCATTATCTTGGTAAAAGAGTTTGTTGGGTCGCCTTTAGAAACCTTCATGCTCTCCGTCTTTCTCTCTATCATATTTTTTACTTTTTTTAATATCTTGGGAATTTGGAAACACTCTAATGTTTTTAATGATTTTGCTCTTTCAAATTCAGAAAAGCAAATACTGGGTACTTTCCACCATCTTCAGTTATGCAAGAAGTTGAAATGGCTTCGGCATTTTTCTTTAACAATGATGACAATGGCTTAATTTATGTGGTGCTGCATGTTGCCAAACCATTTCTGTTTGTACCCCATCCTCATCACCAATGATGGCACATCTCACAACAATACTTGTTAGCGCTGGGACTTATTCAACAGATGGAGTCCAAAACAGTGTTTACACAAGTTCTATAAAAATAGTGCTTTTAAAAACACATTGGCAATTTTATGGTAGATTGAAGCAAAAAAAAAAAAAAGAAGAAGAAGAAACTACTTATCATTTAGATTAGTTTTTCCCATAAGATTGTGAAAATGTTAAGGGAGATTAATCTCAGACCAAAAAGAAAAAGAAAGAAAGAAATATCTGATATGGATTAGAAAAAGTGGATATTCAAATGGAAGACAACTTCTCAAATAGATACAGAAGTTTGAATATGGTTTAATCAAGCTTCATAGCATTTACAATAAAATCAACACTTCTTAGGCAGCAATTGGTATCCATGCCATACATTGGAGTTAAATAGGAATTATCATGCCCATTCACATTTAAGAGACAAGTAAGGACTTCACTACTGTGAAGTCACACTGTGACTCAGAAGCTAAGCAAGCCTATCTGTAACCACAAAACTCCTAGAATTTTAAAATTAAAAACAAAACTTCAGAAATCATCTAGTCCAACACTATTCTACAGAACCTTTTGCCATGCTGGATGTGGTCTAAATCTGTACTGTCTCATATTGCCATTAGGCACATGTAGCTATTAGGCATTTGAAATATAGTGAATGTAACTAAGATATTAAATTTTAAATTTTATTTAAATTAATTTAAACTTAAATGGCTGCTTGTGGGTAATGGTTACTGTATTGGACAACACAGATTCTAGTCTAACCCCTATTTTACAAAAGAGGAAGGGGAGCCCACAGAGATTCAGGGCAGATATGAGAACAAGGGGCCAACTCCCAGTTGGGTGCTCTGTGTACCCCTCTGTGTACCCTAGCAGGGCACCCACCCAGTTCCTGGTGCACAACAAAGTGCAAAGCAGCTCAAAGTCAAAGAGAAAAAAGTCTGGACAATATCTTGTGTTTTACACAAAGCTCAAACCAGTCAAGTTTTAACTTTGTATAGATTATTATTAATGTCATTTTCTATGCTGTTATAAGCAAATTCCAGATATAACCTTAAAGCTATTGAGTAGATAAGAAAAGTTTAAAATTGACAAGTCAATGCCAGTCTCTCTTTTATTTACTTTTTTAATTTTATTGGTCTGAGAAGTTTAATTCCAAAGTCTTGAGACCACATATTAAAGCCTAGGTAGGAAAATCACTAAAGCAATGATTTTTTTTTCTTTAATTTCAGGTTAATGTGAGGGTACAAACAACTAGGTCACAATATTTGAATTTGTTAGGTAGAGTCCCTCTTGTAGTTCTATCCCACACCCAGAAAGTGTGCCATATACTCTTACATTGTGCCCATTCAGTGGGAGCACCCCAAACCTTGCTTTCCTCAGCTCCCTCTCTTTTTTCTCCTGCCTCCCAACTTGAATTGAATTGAGTTTTTCTCCTATGTGGGCATAAATTGGATCATCTACTGGCTTCATATTAGTAATGAGTACATTGGATATTTGCTTTTCCATTTTTGTGATACTTTACTAAGAAGGATGTGTTTCAACTCCATCAGGGGTTAATACAAAAGATGTTAAGTCACAGCTTTTTTTATGACTGAACAGCCTTCACTCGACTAGACTTTATACTATATTACAAAGCCATAGTGATCAAAACAGCATGGTATTGGCACAAAAATAGAGACATAGACATATGAAACCTAATAGAAGATCAAGAGATGAAAACGGTCTCTTATAGCCATCTGATCTTTGATAAGCCAAACCAAAACACACACTGGGGAAAAGAATCCCTACTTGATAAATGGTGCTGGGAGAACTGTATAATCACATGTAAAAGACTGAAATTGGAGCCACACCTTTCACCACTTACAAAAATTTACTCAAGATGGACAAAAGATTTAAATCTAAGACATGAAACGATAAAAACCTTAAAAGAAAGTGGGGAAAACTCCTGATATTGGCTTGGGGAAACATTTTATGAAGAAGACTTCAGTGGCAATTATAATAACAAAAATTTAACAAATGGTACTTCATTAAACTGAAAAACTTCTGCAAAGCTAAGGACACAACAATTAAAGTTAATAGACAATCTTCAGAATAGGAAAAGATATTTGCATGTTACGAATCTGACAAAGGCTTGATAAGTAGGATCTATAAAGAACTCAAATTAATCAACAAAAAAAGAGCAAACAATCCCATTTATCACTGGGCAAGAGGCATGAACAGAACATTCTCTAAGCAAGACAGAAAAAAGGCTAACAAACATGAAAAAATGTTCATCATTCCCAATCATCAAAGAAATACAAATCAAAACCACTGTGAGATTTTACCTAATTCCAGTAAAATTAGCCCATATCACAAAGTCCCAAATGCCATACAGATGCCAGCATGGATGTGGAGAGAAAGGAACACTTTTGCTCTGTTGGTGGGACTGCAAACTCATGACAGCCTCTTTGGAAAGAAGTATGGAGAATCCTCAAAGAACTCAAAATAGACCTCCCATTTGTTCCTGCAACCCCATTACTAGGCATCTACTCAGAAGAAAAAAAATCATTTTGTCATAAAAACATTTGCACTAGATTATTTGACTCAGGTCAATTTAGAATCTCCAAGATGTAGAGTAGTGACTTTCAACTGGTCTTGAGAGGATCTGAAGTGTGCTGCAAAAACTTTTAAAGATCATTAATGAAATTATTTTCAAAAGAAGTTCAAAGCACAGTAAGTACATTCTTTTTACCCTTCTTTTTTATTTGATCAACATAATTTATGTGCCACCAAAGTTTAACTATAGGTTCAAGTGTGCCATGAGATTAAAAAGGTTGAAAAACAGTGGATAGAGTCTGGCATAGCCTCTTCTGTTTATGCCATCTTTTCTCAGAAATCAGCCATTTATTACACCTGTTTCAAAACCTTCGCAATGTATATGAAATTGTGAGACACTTAAAGACATTTAATAATTTCTCAATGAATCGAATTGGATTTTTTAAACGATGTCCTCTCTCACAATGCAAGCAGGCAAGTTATCTGAGAAGAGTAACATTTTAAAGTTATTGTCTGTCATTCACTCAAACCGGTTTTAGCATAAGAAATTGCTCTAAATATATAGCTCTTTCTAATTTATAAACCTTCTTGCTCACATTTTCTCATTAATCCTAACAATATGGTGAGACATAAAACAGAAAACTGCTCTCATGCTTGTTTTGCAGTCAGAAACTGGACTCAGAAAGGGCCAGTAACTTGCCCGGTGGTAAAATGGAACCAGAACTGTCAGAGTGCTCTCATTCTGCAGCCAGTTATCTTCCTAGTACATGTCAGGAAGGGAAGGTGAGGAGATACCAGCTGGGGACAGGACAGCAGAGTAATTTCAATGACCTTACATGCACCAAGTACATGTATTGAGTACTTTCAGCATCTCAGGCTCCAAGTACTGGAGGGGACACAAAGACAAAAGATCCAGAACCTCAACCACCAAAGAAATTCACCAAGAGAAGCAGGGACCGCAGAAAGGAGATGAAGACTGAGTTTGCCTGACGGTGGGCAGACAGGGAGTTATGAGCATGTGTACCCATGAGCTGCGGTCCCAGGAGGAAAACCAAAGCGGTGGGAAGGAAAGGGGGCTGGATGTGCCCAAGGAAGCAGGAACACACTGGATTCCTGAGTCGGCAGTGACAGTAGGAGGCTCCAGGAGCGCTGATGGGGAGTGAACACATGCTGAAAACCAGCATCTCCTGTAGCGCAGGTGCCCCCTTTTCCCATTGTACAATCGCACACACAGACCACAGCAGGAGCCTTTTTTGCCGCCAGTGGGTGGACCCGTCAACTGAGTTGGTGGGAGTCCTTTTCTGGTGAGTGGCCTCGCTGCTCCCTGGCTGGCGAGGGCAGGCTGCCTTCCTCTCTGCCAGCCTTCTCTGGATTGCACCTGCCAAAGCGAGCCCAGCATTGTTCTCCAGCCCCAGGCTGGGCGGGCTCGATGAAGTGCATTTCTCAAGCTCCTCCACTGCTGGCTGCTGTCTGGGCACAAGGAGCCCAGTTGCCGTATACCCCAACACAGCTGCAAAAGGGGAAGGAGGCTGAAAGGGCCGTGAAGACAAAGAAACAGGAAGGTCAGAGACACAGTCGGTATTGAAAAGGAAGGAAACATGGACGAGAAAGAGCAGGAAATAAAGGCGAGGCTGAGAGGAAGGAGGGAGGGACAGAAAACTACGGAGTGAATCATGGAATCATCTGAGAGCTCTGCAGAAAACCCTCTAGTTCTAGGGAGTCTGCCTCCAGCCTAAGAAAGATAAAATACTCTTCAGAATTAAAGAGGTCTTTAAAATATTTGTCAAGGATGGGCACCAGCTCTCTCAGTGGCCAGTTTCTACATTTTGTCAAACTAATAATACTTCCTGGTATTAAACAAAAGTTCTCTGCTTAGGTGTTTGGTTTTCTCTGACTTAGTCACCTAGGGTAGTTTAGGTCACTGATAAGTGATAACACCGGCTGGCTCCCGCCCTGAGATTATGGCGCTCTTCCCAGTAGACACACACTACCTTTGCCATGATTCATGTATTCTTTCAACAAACACTCAGTAATTGCATGTGACATTCAAGTTGTTCCTGCTAGAAAAGTAATGAACATTTCTGCCTTGGGTCAGTTGTTTGTAATATAATACAAACAGGATGGTTTTGAAAAGAACTGGTGTTACACAAGCAAATGACTTAACAGGAGGTGGATTGTTCTTGATCTATCTTCAATTAAATGTCCCGTCCTAACACTTTATGCTCTAGGTTCTTAGTGACTGTTTCCCTGAGTCTAGCTTGTCCCTGGCCCAAGATTGACTTTTCCCCAGTTTCCTCGTGACTCAAGTATACTATTCCTTACTGTAACCCGGTTTTCCTGCGAACTCCACGAGGCACCTGGGGAGAAGAGAGGTGTAATTTTTGTTTTTCTGCTGCCTCCCAGCAAGTCCCAAATTCTGACTGGATTGAAGCTCACTGGTTTCTTAGGTGCCCTACTACTCCAACAAGATACCACACTTGTCTACAGCTCTTATAGAACTAATTCTCTTCTCTGTTTCTATAACTGTCTTCTGTTTCCCACAGAAACTCCAAGATGTTCATTCCTGTTCTGTGTGGTTTCGTCTTGAACAGTGATTTTTAACCAGTGTGCAGTGAAAGAATCTTAGGTGTGCTCTGAAAATTTTTAAAGAACATTAATTAAATTATTTTCATAAGCAATTCAAAGCACAGTAAGTGTATTCTTTTTCTTTATTCCTTTTTTTGATCAACATAATTTAAGTGCACTGCAGAAGTTTAACTATAGATTCAAGTGTGCTGTGAGATAAAAAAGGTTGAAAAACACTGCTCTAGCATTTAAAGCCAAGCAACCAGCAGCTTCACTATGCAACCTGAGGTATCTCTTGCTTGTCCCTTGCACATCAGCTTTTAGCAGCCAGATCTGTCAATGGGCAATTGTTTATTCATTAATTCATATATTCATTCACTCAAAAACATGTATTGATTGCCTCCCTGTACCAGGCACTCGAGATGCCAGGAAAATATAAGAAGAAAGGGAACGAAAAACTCAGGAAATTGTGAGCCCTTGTGCTCTGGGAATTTATAGTCCAGGGGAAGATAAAGACAAACAGATATTTATAATATGGTCTAATTACTGCTATAATGAGAAAAAGCACTTTTCCAAATAAACATGGAAGACCATCCAACCCACACTCAGATCCCACACCAGAAATACCAGAGAGGCTTCTGGAGTTGAAATGTCAATATTAATAGTCCTTTTGTCCCAAAGTACTTTTCTTTTTCATCGTGCCAATTTTCTTCTCCTGAGATAGGACTGTCATGAAGTGCAGATGCTCCAGATGGCCACACGCATAGAAGAGTCACCACTTCTCTGATCCCCCAGGGCCTTTCCTGCTGTGTAGCATTTTACTGGGTGAATCAAAGAGAAAATATAATTTGGCAGTGACACAATTACTAAATGGTCTACAAAAGTCTTGGCTGGGTGTGGTGACTCAAACCTGTAATCGTAGCTCTCTGAGAGGCTGAGGCTGGAGGATCCCTTGAGCTTAGGAGTTCAAGACCAGCCAGAGCAAAAGTGAGACTCCATTTCTACCAAAAATTGAAAAACTAAGCTGGGCATGGTGGCTCACACCTGGAATCCTAGCTCTCAGGAGTTCCAGACCAGCCTGAGCAAGAGCAAGATTCCACTTCTACCAAAAATAGAAAAAATAGCCAGGTGTGGCCAGTGCCTGTAGTCCCAGATACTCAGGAGGCTGAGGCAAGATGATAGCTTGAGCCCAAGAATTTGAGTTTACTGTGAGCTATGATACAACAGCACTCTACCTCAGGGCAACAGAGTGAGACTTTATCTCAAAAAGAAAAAAGACAAAGTCTACAATTCTATACATCATCCCAAAAGCTGTGTTTTGTATCCTCTTCCTACCCAATGGATTTCAAAAATCCCACAAACATTCTTAAAGTCTTATTGGTCCCTAAAGTTTGTAGGGTCCTCACCACCCCATGCCTCTCCTGGTCACCAGGCCTAAACCCTCACTCCCTCTAACTGCTGTCACAGTAAAAGGGCAAAGGTAACAGCCTTGCAGGAGACTAAGTCAGAACCTCTCTGTCAAGACAAATTTTTGAACAAGAAGAAAACTAAGAGAAGCAAAGTATAATATGTCTTGGGGTGGACTACCTCATTCTTCTTAAGCCTGGAATAATTTTTTCAGCCTGGGATCTATGAAAATCTGCTCATTTACATGATTTTCATTGGGTAAGTTTTTTTAAAAGTACCTTTTACCCTTACAAAGGCACTCTTTTGTCTTTCTTTTCTCATGACTGATTGCTCTCTCCGCAAAATTTAATATACTTAACCAACTTTATACTTTCACTGGCTTTCAGGGATAGGCACATTTGAATTCTGCATGTGCTTGTTTATTAATTATAGGGTAATTTTTATTTGAATCACGATCTCCCTCTTTGCCTACACAGCAACGAACATGTACATTCATTGTTATCACTGTTTGCATCAGCGAGCTATTAATCGATCATTAAAAGTTGCTTCATATCATGCACAGAAAATTATTAATGTCTTATTGTTGAAAAGCTTACCTAAGCTGCTGTTTTCAAACCTGGTACAGTTCATCACATTTGGCATATTTTGATTTTTGTTGAATACTCAAGTCTACCTTGACCAAATGAAAGTATCAAATGGCAGAGATCACACTGGGAATACTGATGGAGAGATGGATGGGCAGAGAATATGTCTAGTTGAAAGCATTCGAATGTGTTTTCATTGATGAGAATCAGTAATGAAGACGTGTTATTTAAAAGAACCTGGGATGGTTTCATTTTCAAATTTACCATTTACTCCAAGATATTTCTATTTTTAAGAATCCCTATGAATATTTTTCATTTCCTATTTTGTTGTTTGTTAATAGTTTCAGAGCTTTTCAGTATCTTGAATTGTTCCAGGAGGGAGATATTTCCATGTTCCAACAATATGCATCATTCAACCTTCTATGTAAGAGTTCTTATTAAATATTTTTCATCCCTCTGTCTCTTCTGCAGTCTTTGTGTGCCTTAAAAATAAAATAAAGCATCATTTTAAAAACTGTAAGCCTCATCCACAACCTCAGAGGAAGTCTTATCTAGTTGTTAGAGCAGGAGCTGGGCTCTCCAGAGTCTTGGATACAATTCTCTGCTCCACCACACTCTCTGAATTTGTCACTTACAATCTCAGTGCCCCAATTTTCCCATTAGCAAATTGAGGGCAATATTATTTCTTAGAAGAGTGATGGGAATGAATCTGTGCTTGTAAAGTGTTTTGAAGTTCTCAGATGAAAACAGACAATATGGAACCAAGTATTTGGCCAGATCTACACTCCCCTGATCCCATGGGAATTAAAAGAAAGCTCTACTCTCAGAAAATTGCCCAGGGTGAGACCCCAGCTTCATGTTATGACACTTATCCTGCAAAAGGGAACAGCTATTAGCTCTTTGTGGTGTGATATGTTGTTTTTGGCTTTTCCCTATCAACAAAAAGGAAAAACTTTTAAGGTCAATAGAACATACTAGTATACTCTTTGGTCAAGAAAATAAATCCAATGGTGAGAGATCTTTTGCCACTGTATGGGACAATTTCCAGGTCCTGTGCTAAGGAAGTTTGTTAACATGGGAACATAGGCTTTTGTAAGAATTGGGCAGGATCCAGATGATCTGGAGGAATTCATTTGGAAAAAAAAAATGCTATCCATTTCCCTATTGAGAATATTAGAGCTGCAAAAATATACTCAAGGGGGAAGGAAATCGGAGAGCATGTAGATTATTTTAAACACACATATATTTATACCCATGGAAATAGAGGAAATAAGAAATTATAGAAAAAGGAAGAATCTTACTGTGAAAACCTGTTTTCTATGATGTTTTTGGATATAGGGAAGGCAAGGACCTTGAGGAAACATTTTCATGTTAAGCAATATCCCATCTATTGTCTAGAGATAATTTGACAGCTGGGAATTGAAAAGACTCAAGTTCAATCCCTCACTTACTGTCCTCACAGATGACAGCCAGTTTCATGACCCAGTTTATCCTGCAAACGTAAGATTGTAATGATTTAATGAGTATATATCGGCAAAAGTGGCATTTTTGTTAACCTTTGTTCCACAAAAAAATAGGCAGTGAGGAACTTTGAAAAGAGAGTAAACCTTTAAAATCCTTGGTTTACAGAGAAAAAAGAAAAAGGCATTTTTTTTTTAATCAAACACAAATGGCCCGTACGTTGAAAGGGAAAAAATAATAGCTCTATTATAGCATATAAGTAACATGCTAACTATCCATTTAGTAGTCTTCTAATTATAGAAGATACTTCACAATAATAGGGAAACAAAACAAACTCAGCAAATCAAAGAATGTTATTTGGATGGAATCCTAGCAATCATCCAATTTTATGTTCTAATTTTGCCAATGAGAAAAAAATGAAGCTCGGGGAGTGACTTGCCCAAGGTCATTTGAGCACTCTGTAGCAGAGAGGGATAAACAATTTACATTCTATGAATCTGGACCCAGGGTTTTTTCCACATACTACACCGCCTTTAGGAAGACAATTCCTTCTAAGAGAGTCAGAAAGCATAACTATGATACGTAGACTTCACTCTGGAATTCTGGTGTGACTACAAATAAAGAAATGTTCACTCTCAAGTTTTCTATTCAAGGATATGTTTTTGTTTTTGTTTTTTATTAAAGAGTTCCCATTAAGGTATCACATGGGATATACAAGAAATTAACACAACTATCTTTAATGGCAACCCTGTTCTCCCTGGGCACAAAGCTGGATGACATTTCCTATCCCACATGGTTGATTGTAGCTAGTGCAGTGTGGGCAGAAATAACACATGCCAGCTCCCAGCCAGGCCGCTAAAAGCCTTCTACTTGCTATTCATTATACTCCTTCCAGATTCACCAGTTTGATGCAAAGGAGCATGGTGACCTTAACAATCTCAACTTGAGAATGGTAGATCCGCAAGGTGAAAGGGGTGTGAATTCTTGAACCCCAACTTGAAGGACAGCTGCCCCACTCAACATGAACACTCAGTTTAGACTTCATATAGGAAACAAATAAACTCCCTTTATGATAAGCCACTGAAACACGAGGGCTTATGCATCAAGTCAGCCAATGGTATCTTCGCTAATGCATAAATCCAAGCACAATATATTTACCCAGTGTTGCAAATGCTTGTGTGGCTTTCTTCCATCAGCAGTGGACATGTGGTATTCCCCATATAACCTTCGTAAAAGATGTGACATTATCTTTTAAGAGAGCTCAGCACTACATGAAAATGATTCTCTTGTTGATGGCAATGACATACGTATTTAAATATAAGACGGATGATTCAAAGGAAAAGGAGTAAAAGTTTTAGGATGTGTAGATAGTTTTAACTCAGCTAGCGCTGCCGTATGGTTGCCTCATGCCTTGTATTTCTAATTACATTTACAGGGAAATTTGGTCATCAAATTAGGCTGTAATCTGACAATTCCAAAATCACATAAATTAGTGGACGAAGGGAGGGCTCATGTTATCTGGATCTGAAGTGATGTATGTTTCAAATGAAAACATATCATTTGCCAATGCCCATTTGAATAAAAAGCTCTTATAGCTCCTACAATCAAAGATATTGCAAAGATAAGCCTAAATATAGAAATACAGAGACATATGTGTGACTTCAGACACAGGAGGGTGGATTTTTGTGACATGTGTGAATTGTCTGTTGGAAGCTTTTTTGTTTTCTTTTTCTTACTTTTATCTTCTGCCTTCCCTGTGGCAGCTCTGCTGTTGGGAAATGAGCAATAGGCGTGTTTCTTGTTCTCCAGGCAGGTTTCTTTGGGTCCAAGGTGCATTCTTCCATATGGGAGGAGAATTCTTAACCTGAACCATAAAATTGTATTGTTATCCTATGCGACTAAAGGCCTTTTGTAACTATGCACACTTAACTTCTGACCTTAAAGAGATTATACATAAGTAAAACTCTCCATAGGACTCTGAAATCATCCCCCAACTGATCTATGGTGTATTGACAAATTGCAATAGCTATTTGGAAAGTACAGTGGCAAAATTTCAACTCTGTGGTTATTAAACCTAAATTGCCCTAAATCCCTGTTGATGGATTTATGTCCCTTGTCTCTTAGGAATCAAAAGCTTCTCCAGAGAATAAACTAAAAGAAGCTAAATAAACATTTCATAGACTGAATCGGAAGGTGCACTACTATTCTGCCTTTACTGAGGTTCCTAGTAACAATACAGCCTCGGAGAATAAACTGTGAATTGCTGAATATTAGTTCATGGAAGAGTCTGATAAATTCTCGGAGGCGTGTCCATGTAGTTATTTGATGACAATAAGAATCACGTCATTCAAATACACTGTGGAGAATTCGAGTCGTCTTTGGTTTTTAAAGGGACGGTTTATTTGAGGACATAAGGTGCGTTCACCTACTAGGAAAGTTGACCCTGCATAAAACGGATGAGAATCTCAAGAACTGAATTTTCAGTGCTTCTGTTCAGTATCTCTCAGGAAAAGTGCAGGGGTTTATTTAAGAAATCCCAATTGCCGCTAACTTTGGTTTTCCTTCGCATGTAAGTACTCTATTCTATTTCAGAGAAGAAGGTGGCAAAGAAATTCAAGCTTGTTTGAAATAGACAATTTCATTTACTCACTTAAAGGTTTATATTCCAAAGGAAAGAAGATGCTGAAGGTCCAAATGTCTTTGGAGCATACACAACCTGCAAACAATATGTTTTCTTCTAGAAGATAGTTCCAAAGTTGTTCAAGATGAGACTATGGGAAATAATGGGCCATAGAATTAAATATTCCATAAAAGTTGTTGGGCTAGTTTAGAATTTTTGCCTCATTGTGGTTCATTGGTTGTCCAATCTGCATTTAATTCATTAAATTTAGTTAAAAAATAGTTGCATACCCTGCCTTTCTATTCACGTATGTAGACTGGGACAATTTTAAATGATTATAAGCAGTGCGCTTTCTGCTGCTTAAAAATTGAATTTGTCACAAAAACATGTAGCACCACGGTGGCGTCTTTGGTTAAGGAGCTAAACCACTGGACTAGATGGTTGCCACATGGACAGTTACATGTCACTGATGAAAACACAGTCTTCTTTTCATTCTCAATGTTTGTCAAAGACAGAATTTCAGACAGGAGGGTCCTGAATGTGTATGTCAGAGAAGACACTGATGGCTCTCAGGAAAGTGAAAGATGCCTGCTTCACTTACAAGGAAGTGGTCTCCATTCCTTGTCTTTGGGATTTATAATGTTAATAACTGTGTGGCTAATTCTGCTTAATTTTAAAGAGATAGCTGTAAAAAGCAAATGAATATTTTTTTTTCATTTGCTAGACCTTGCCAAGTTCTTCTAAGTCAAATTTTTGCAACCAAGTCCACTTTCAAAAATTCCCCTAAAGAGAAAAAATGTATAAAATGTATGTATATATACTAGAAAAAAGAATAGAAAATAAAACTTCAAATTACCTTTAAAACAACATTAAAACCTACTTACTTACAAAGAAATTGAACAAAACATGTGCAGAAGCACTTTCTTGCATAGTACAAAATATTGTTGAGAGACATTAAAGACAATCTGAATGAAGAAATATAACATAGTCTTGGATTAAAAAATTCAATATTATAATCAATACTATTGATATTATTATATTGAATGTTAATATTATTAAAACGTTAATTCTCCCCATACTGATTTTGAGAGTCAATGAAATCAGAGTCAAGTATGTTAACACTGGAGAGAAAAAAGGCTTTTTTCCAGAAGTTGACAAGTTAATTCTAAAATTCATATAAAAATAGAACCTAGAAGAAACAAAATGGTCTTGACATGAAGGATTCTACTCGTCTACTAATTTGAAGATTTTTCTCTAAAGTTACAGTAATCAAGGCAGTGTAGAATGATGAAAGGCTAGACAAATAGGTCAATGCAATAGAATGGATGGCCTAGAAATAGGCCCACACATATCTGTAATTGTTTTTTTGACAAAGAGGGCAAAGCAATTCAACGGGAAAAGGGAAGTCTTTTCAAAAATTGATGTTAGAACACCTGCATATCCACGTGAAATGATAAAATGAACATTGGTCACTATCTCACACCATTCACAAATAGCAATTTGAGATTGATCATGGACCTAACCATGAAAGCTAACACTATGAATTTTCTAGAAGAAAATGTAAGAGGATATCTTCATGACCTTCATTCTTAGAAAATAATTTTTAAGGAGGATGAAAAAGCACTGATCATAAAAGAAAAACATGATAAATGAGACCTCATCAAAAATAAAAACAACTATTCACCAAAAGGCACTGTTAAGAAAATGATTCAATATTCTCTCTTTTCCCCACTGTGTGTGTGTATATGTATGTGTGTGTGGATGTGTGTGGATGTGCACCTGGAAAAAGACTCAGACCCAGCATATATAAAGAATTCTTACAATTCAATAATAAGATAAATCATTCATCAAAAAAAAAAAAAAAGGAAAAAGACTTGAACTGACATCACAAAAGTTCAGTAAGTACCTGAAAAGATATTTAACATCACGAGTCATCAAGGAAATGCAAATTAAACCTCAATGAGATGCCCCTTCACACCCACTACAATAACTAAAATTGAAAAGATTGCTAATACTAAATGTTGGCAAGAATGTTATACTTAACTGAAATTCTCACATATTGCTGATAAGAGTGTGAAATGGTATAATCATTTTGGAAAAATGTTTGGAGTTCTGATAAAGTTAAACTTACACCTACTCAGAAATCCCATTCCTAGAGATTTACCAAAGAGAAATAAAAGCATATGCAAGTAAAAGGACTTGCACATGAATGTTTACAGCTTCCTTACTCATAATAACCCAGAAATGTAAACAACCCAAATGTTATCAAATAGGAGACTAGATAAACAAATTGTGGTGTATTTATGCAATGTAATATTACTTAGCAATTAAAAGAAACAAACTACTGATACACACAATATGGATACATCTCATAACCATTATGTTGAGTCACAAGCCAGACACAAATGAATACATACTGTATAGTTTCATTTCTATGAAGTTCAAGAGCAGATGAAACTAATTTATGGCCTTAGCAATCAGAGTAGGGGTTGCCAATGGGGGATGTGGGGGTTGATTAGAAGAGAGATCTCTGGCATGTTAGAAATGTTTTATTTCTTGGTAAAGATGTTTGCTCTGTGTGTGTATATATTTGCCAAAATTTACAGAATTGTACACTTAAGACTTGTGAATTCCAAGGCATGTACATTTTATCTTAAATGTAAAAAAAGAAAACTAGTAAAGGAAAACTATGCCAAAGAAAACCTGAGCTGCTACTACTAACTTTGTAAAATACCTCACTTCTACTCTCCAAATGTTCTCCAGGCTCACTAAATATTTCTTCTTTCCTTTTCTTCACCCCAATTTCAGAAATCTTCCTAGTGTACAAAGGGCGAAGCTTTGAGACAATGAGTATATGCAACATTAATATTACAGAGGAAAAACCACAATGGCAAAGAAAAGAGGAAATATTTTAATGTAGGTCCAGCCTTCATTGCAAATATTTAACATTTTTTAGCATTCTGTTAACTGTATCTCTTACCAAATGGTGATGATTACCTACAATGATGATAAGTCATTAATATTTGTACTGTGGTTCATAGTTGACAGAGTGTTTCTTATATGTGCTCTGTTAAAATCCATTGCTTCCATTTGTTGATTTTTCTTTTTCTGAGTGTTTTAGCCTTGTGAGACTATTTTTATTTTTCAGCTAATGAATGAACCTTAAAGAATGATTTGATTATCCACGTACTTGTACCTAAAAATCAGAAGAATAACTTCCACTCGGCTTTTATAATCATGAAAATCAATTCTGCTTCATACCTTGGATTCTAAAGCTTTAGAATCTAGTGAGTTGGAGTTATTATTGGATGGTTAGGTCCTTTAGACTCCTCTTTGTTCCTTATTTATTCATTAAACAATTATGTGTTCACCAACTACTATGTGCTGGGCATTGTCTAGATGTTGAAGTTTTATAGTAAATAAATCCAGAGTCCTTGCTCTCAAGGACAATCTTATAACAGAAATTCATGTAATACAATGTAAGGATGACAGTGTGAATAAAGGCATTTCAAAGTGTTAGGAGAGCCCAAATGAAGTAGGTGTTAACTGTGAGGTTCCGACCTTGAATCTCTTTGGAATGAGGTAAGGCTTTAATAAACAAAGACAAGCAAACCGGAATAGGGTGTCACGGAAAGCAACGGAGAGGTTATATTCAGCTCATTCTTGAATAAAAGCACGATTTAGCCAAGAGTAAGAGTATGTAGGATGGAAAGGAGATTAGGGAAAGCAAATTACAGGGAGAGTGAAGAACAGGAGGAAAAGCATGGCAGCGTGAAGGACTACAGCGGGCCCTTTCTCCAAAAGCACGGGACAGCAGTAGCAAAGTTCTCTGGGCAAGAAGGGGAAAGGCATGGGGTCAAATCAAGACTGCCTCAGTGTGCCAAATGAGCCCAAAGTTATTCTGCATGCTCAGAGGAGCTGCTGCCCATTGTACCAGAACACCAATGTAATCAGATAAACACTTTAGGAAGACTCCTCTGGCCTTGAGCATACCAGGTGCTCAGCCATGGGGTATACACATGGGTGGGACTTAGCATCACAAGGCATTTCTTGTGTCCATAACAGTTAAATGGGTAAAGTTTTAAGTAACACACTACTTTTATATATGTATTAGAATAAAGATTATCACTCATTCCTTTCCTTTCATTCTTTCACTTTCACAACACAGACTCTGAGATCTTCCATGTGCCTCTCCACATCTGCTTCCATCCTTCTCACCTTGTCCTGTCCCCTGAGACCTTAGCAGTATGTAGACCACATTCACCTGCTCCTTCAAGGTCGGGCTTCCAACTGGGTTGGGTGAAATTGGAGGCAAGATGACAGTGAGCTCAGGATGCTTCCCTCCCACCTTCTCTGCAGTTCAGGTATGTCCCTCTACGGCAGGATGCAGCTCCGGTCAGGTACTTGCTTCATCAGCTGTTTCTCCAGGTTCTAACATTTTCCATTATTCCCTCCAACGGGTGGTAGGAGCTACCAGCTGTTACTAGTTTGGAAGGTCACATGACCTTTTGGGTTTTTTTTTTTTTTTGCCTAAACTCTATCCATCCCTTTATTAGATCTTCTTTAATTGCCTACTTCGTGCGTTTTCTGTTGGGTTGCCCCACTGATACACATAGATTTCTCCCATATTTCTTGTGAGCTCTTCTAGGAGCTCTTCTCAGACCTGAGAAACAGCGGGGAAGATGACAAGGTCTCTCAGGTATCAAAGTTTAAAGTGGAGGAGACAGCTAACAAAAAGAAACACATACACATAATAAATTGCTTATTATATGTCAAAGAGAAAGGTAAACAAGATAACTAGCTATGAGCCATACAAAATGGGGTTAGGGGCTAGACTGGGGTCTGCCTTGGTTAGGAAGGTCTCTCTGTAGAGACTTGATTTAAGCTGATGTTTTTCCCACCTGTAGGAGGCTCCTCCAAGCTACTAATATGCTGTCTTGATTGAGGGTAGAAAATTAAGATACAACTAGTGCGTGGGGACTCAGGCATACATTGTGGCCCCTTTTCTCTGTGCTTCAATCAGATTGTGTGAATCAGTATGTATTTCAGGGTAAGCAAATAAATAGATATTGCCATAATCCAGGCAGAAGTGACCTGAACTAAAGGAACTTCAGTAGACATAAAGAGGAAGGGACCAGGTACCTCTAAGATGTAGACAGAGCTCAGTGATGCACCTTTGTTAAAGCTTGATTTCTGCCTGAGGACTCTTGGATGGTGACGCTGTTAACTGAGGTAGGAAGCAGATAGAAAAGTGGATTTGGTGGGGAAAATGGTAAGTTTAGTTTGGGATATAACTAAATTTGAGTTGCCTATGGATGTTCCAATAAATATATCCAGTGAGCAGGTGTAACTATACACATGAAGCTAAAGGGAGAAATCCAGACTAGAAGTATGAATATACCTTCCTATATACCTTCATCTTCAGCAAATGAGCAATAGTTTACTCTTTGGAAGGGAAGAAGATGGTATAAGAAGTGTGGATAAATGGGAGATGGGCCAAAAATTCATTAACATTCAAGTGTACAAACATGAAGGGTAGACCAGTAAAAGACAGTGAGAAAGAATAATCTGAGCTGTAGGAGAAGAATCTCTAGAAACACAGAAGAAATTTCAGGAAGAGGGCATAGTTCTTGGTGCCAAAGCTGTCAAGACATCAGATAAGGCAAGGAGTGGCCAATGCCTGTTGGGCTGAATACGTGGGAGCGTCCTGATCGCGTTAACCATGGCAATTTCAACTGAAAAATGGGAACACAAGCTGGGTAAATTTTTAACCTAAGAGAGTAGGAATCTCAAAGAAGTTTGTGCCAATAACTGAAGGAGCTATTGCTATGGAGTCAGAAGAACTCGGTTTGTGCTCCTGTCCTACCTGTCCTCTCTGTGTGGCTTAAGCAAGTCACTTAATCCCTCAGGGGCTAAATTCCTTCCTTAAGTGAAAAACAGAAAAAAAACCTTTCCTCCACTCATCCCATGCAATGGTTCTGAAAGTCAATGAAACAGGCAGGTAAATACATTGTTAGCTATAAATCGTGTTCTACAAGGCAAGATATTGCTGAACTAATAATAGAGGTGCCTTGCTTTATGCAGTGAGTGATTTTCTGAAAAGCTGCACAAATGAAGTGGTACTTAATATTTAAAATTAATTTACTAGTTAGAGAAAGCTATGGTGAATCCTCTGGAAATGGACTAGTTTTTCACCATGAAGAATTAATCTGAATTTTTTTTCTTTCTTGTTTGCTTTCTTCTCCTTTCTTGTCTTGTCTTTTCTTATTTGATTTCTGCTTCTTTCTCTTTTTTTCTTCATTCATACCTGTAGGATTCCCTTAAACCACAAATTTGGACAGAGCCTACCTTAGCAAATATGATACAGAAATAGAGTAAAGGCTTACTGCCTTCTTTGAATAGAAGTTGTGATGAAGTGAGAAGTGATAGGATGAAGAGGATATAGGCTAAAGCATGCTTGAAAATAAATTGCTCTTCATAATCACATCTCCCCATGCCATAATGCACAAAGCATCAGCGGCCTTTGGAGCCTAGTGGCCATTATGAAATGCTTATGGGCAAGGTAGGAAACCTCAAACATGAACAAGGGAAAAAGACTGAGGAAAGAATCTGTAAAATAAAGTCATATAACAGAAACATGAAAAATGGGATGGAGAAAGAGAAGGAAAAAGGAAGAGTAAGGAAAAAACAGAGTGAGATTGGAGAAGGAAGCCAGAAACTTTGGCAGTCAACTGGGATAGGAATTGGGACTCCACCATCTCCCAGCTCTTTGACCTTTAAAAACCTGTTTAACCATTCTGAGCCTATTTCCTTATCTATTAATATAATCATACATACTTAATGTTGTGAGAATTAAATGAAAAAATAAGTGCCTAGGAAATTGTCTGATACATTGCCAGTGCTCACCAGTCAAGAGATGTTTTATTTCATTAGGGCCCTTTGTTTTCCCAATCTGACCTTGCACAATGAACAGATGGGCCAGAATAAAAGAAGTCTTATGGATGCCATTCTGCAAGCAGGGTGCCTGGTACTGTGGCTCTAGGGACATTTGCCCAGCCACGAGGGTGGGTTCGTTCAAATATCACCGTGTTCATTTTCCTCTGGTGGCTTTCTCTGCCTTGACTAAAAATTAGCAACTCTTTCCACTGCATCTGGATTCCAGATTCTGAATACTGTATGCACTAAAAGCTACATTCATAAACTGCTAAAAATTACCACATTATTTATTCAGAATCGTCAGCTTCCCTGCCTCTGATGACCCCATATTATCACACTCTGAAATTAGAAACCCTGCATTTGCAATTTGACTGCGTTGGGTCTGGGTTCTCACAACATGTAGTTTGCACCATAATAATACTTACAGATCTTTCATTTTTCTACAGAAATTAATTGCCTAAACCACAATGATTTATAGTCATACTGCACATGATTATTAATTTTCTTGGTGATTATACCTGTGGGCGGCAACAAATCTACTTGTGATAGACCTAACTTTGAATTGCTGCTAAAACTAAAATGTCCATAAGGTAATAACAACTAATTTTTACCTTAATCAACTTACACTTAAAAGAATTTAATATAGGGCACTTGTGCCTTGTGGGGAAACTTGTTTGAAATATAAGGTGCTGAGTTATTTATGAGAATAATTATATATTTGTTACTCTAGTTTGTACTGGGAAATCAGGATCTGAAATGAGTCTGAGATACATTAAAAAATATAATGAACTCAGTGGAGCTGTACATGCTAAAGAACTTTTGCACTTAGGTAAATGTGTAACAGAATGTAGCTACTCTGGCTATGGAAAAAAAGAAGATTATTAAAGCTCACTAAAGCTACTACCTCAGAGCGCTATCTTTATTAACAAGAAAGGTAAAATCACTGATATGCAAGAGAACAGTCTTGTCCTCCCATCCTTATTTGTCACCTTAAAATAATTTTCAAAAGGCCTTGCTCTGTTCTTGTATTTTAATGAGTACAGATCCCTATCAATGGCACACGATGCAGGAAAGGACTCTGGTTTGGAGAAATTGAGCCCAGCTCAGGCCGTCTCGTGTCTTACAAGGGCTCCCTGCTTCATTTCATAGTGCTGGGTGGTTCGTTCCCTCCTATAGAAGATTTGTTTCTCCCTGGTAGGATGTAAGTTACAAAAAAGAGAAGGCTCTGATTATTGGTTGATATGCATACCTTATATAATTCTGTATGTTCATATCCCAGAAATATTTAAGGCTTTTTCCCTGATTAGTGGCATTATGCAGTTATGCAAATAATCTGTTATATCTAGGCACATTATGCCGTTATGTAAATGATCTATTTCATTTATATTTCCCACAGAGTAATGGGGTAAGAAAGAAATGCTCTCCTGCATTTCCCCTGGTTTTTAATGAGTTGTTCAGACATATTTAGCCGGTGATCAGTCTTTGGATTTCTGGGCTAAGTATGAGTTAGCCTTTCTGTCGAATTGACATCCCCTGCCTCTGACTTTCCTGTTCAATTCGGCAAAAATTTATTGAGTTATTATTCTGGGCAAGGTACTCATGTAGCGGGCAACCACCCAAAGGGGCTTGGGTCCTGCTCAAGTAGCCATTGGAAGGAATATTACTTCCTTTGTGATTTTTGATCTCTAACCACCTGGGCATATGGTGAATGTCAGTTCAGCTCCATCTATTTCTTACCCATGCTGAAAATGATTTTTAAAAAATTAGGAATTTTTTTCAAATAAAAGGGAAAATAACCTAAAAGGGCTAATATATGTTATGCAATGGAATACACAGAGTGGCTACATAAATATAGATATGGATGTAGATAAATCATTAATATATAAATCTAACTATAATTTGGATCTGGGATGTCCTAAATTTCTCTTTGCACTTGGAAGCTGAGTTAAATCTCTGCTCATTCTCCTGGTACCTCACGTCTGGTCTCTTGCAATATCACACATGCCAGCCTATAGTTCACAGGAGTTTGGACCAGGCTGGCCATTTCCTTCTGTCAAGGCTGATATGCTAATGCAGAGAAGTCTCAGCCTCTGTGTCAGCAAATGCTCGATTATTGATTCACTTAACTTACTGAGCACCTACCCTGCATCAGGCCTCCTAGAATCTGGTAGAGGAGAAGGATTAATCCAAAAGCACATGAGCAAACCGTGGCCAGTGCTAGGAAAGAGAGGCGTTTGGGGTACAAAGTCCATGTCAGGGAAGTCAGGGAAGGTTCAAACTTTCAGGTCCTGAGTCTTTTTCAATCAAGTTTATCTCTAATAATAAGTTTTTATTGCTGTTACATAAATTTGCACAAAAACTTGGTTAGAAAATCTATAAACTCTTGTTTTCTTCCCTCTGTGGCAGTTGCAATGAATGGGATTCTGAAGGACTCCTCTGGATTTGGAGTAGAGCAAGATCCAGTCTGAGGCTTCCACCAAAATGCTTTCTCTGATTCAAAAAACAAAAAAACACTCTGTAATTTCCCCCTGAGTCATATCTAGGTTCTTTTGCCATTTCACAATAACACATATTCATTACATGAGTGCTAAGTACTCAGTCAGATAATGTTATTCAACTCCTAAGAAGAGAAAAGAGCTCTTTAAACCCCTACATGTCTACACTTTCCCAGTTCAATAGCATTTGTTATGTATGGAAATCATATTCCATGTTCCCAGTATTCACTCTCTTTGCCTTTGGGAATATTCCCTGTCCAATCTGTTGCCATGTATCAAACACTTCCCTGCTGCCCGCCCAATCCCAGGCATGGTCGTATAACTTGCTTTGGCCAATGAAATGAGAGCAGATGTCAGGTATACCTGTTTTGAGTAAAAGCTTTAAGTGTTTTTATTTTTTTTGTAGAGACAGAGTCTTACTTTATTGCCCTTAGTAGAGTGCCATGGCAGCGTCACACAGCTCACAGCAACCTCCAACTCATGGGCTTAGGTGATTCTCCTGCCTCAGCCTCCCCAGTAGCTGGGACTACAGGCACCTGCCACAACGCCCAACTGTTTTTTTGTTTTGCAGTTCGGCTGGGGCCGGGCTTGAACCCGTCACCCTCGGTATATGGGGCCAGCGCCTTACTCACTGAGCCACAGGTGCCGCCCTGTTATGTGTATTTTTATTCATTTCTTTTTATTGTTCTTTTTTTCTCTATCAAAAGAATAGCATGTCCCAGTTGGGTGTTGCTACTTCTGATTCTGGATTCTGAAATGAGAAAGTCATATAGAGCAAAGTGATGTGACTCAATGTCACAGCCAAGTGAGAAGCAAGTTGGCATGGTGAGAGTCTAACCTGCCGAAAGCTGAGTGACATGTTATCTACCACAGGGTCCTGCCACACTCCAAGCTAAGAATATGGTGAGTGACTCCGGCCCCTGCCCTTGAAGCATTCACAATATAGACCACTTACTCATTCTTACTCTGGTTTATAAACTAAGGGGTATCAGAGGCCACAGTGAGTTTGGTAATCTAAGTAAACTTCATACACACATACACACTCTGTATGAAATAAAGACATACTTCCCAACTCTTTTTCTTTTCTTTCTTTCTTTCTTTTTTTTTTTTTTTTTAAGACAGAATCTCCCTATGTCACCCTCAGTAGAGTGCCCTGGTGTTGCAGCTTATAGCAACCTCAAATGCTGGGGCTTAAGTGAGACTCTTGCTTCAGCCTTCCAAGTAGCTGGGACTACAGGCACCCACCACAATGCCGGATATTTTTTGTTGCAGTTGTCATTGTTGTTTAGGTGGCCTGGGCCGGGCTTGAACCCGCCACCCTCAGTGTACATGGCTGGTGCTGTAAACACTGTACTACAGGCAGCAAAGCATTCCCAACTGCTTTAGCTCTAAGACAAAGTTTAAAAGGCGTCAGCACAATAGATATACTAACCCAAGTTTAGGAAAACAAGACAAAAAGTCTTTGTAATCCTCTTGATTTAGCAATCTCTGTACCCCTTAGTTCAATTCTAAAGTTTAGTTTCTTCATCTCTTTCTATTGTAGCTGATAATACTATTTTTATGATAATTATAATTAGTGGCTTCATCTCTACACCACAAGTAGAGAAAACAATTCGCTTCATTCTTCTATTAAAGTTGAGTGGGGCTTGATTTTGAACTCCAGGGTTGACATTGGTTATTCCCAATGTCCTTTCTTCGTTGTTGCTGTTTTCTTCTTATTTCAGATTAATATGAGGGCACAGATGATTAGGTTACAATGTTTGCATTTGTTAGGTAAGGTCCCTGTTGTAGTTGCACCCCTCACCCAGGGGGTGTGCCATTAACCTTACATTGTGCCCATTAGGTGGGAACACACCAATCCCCCACCCTCTTCTCCTCTGTCTCTTTCCTGCTCTCTCCTCCCCCCCAACTTGAATTGAATTAAGTTTTTCTCTTGGATGGGTGTGTATCACTTCAGCTACTGGCTTCATATTTGTATTAAATACACCCAATGCCCACTACTAGGACCTAAGCTCACTTTATAGTTCTGACATGCAGCTGCCTTCCATATATGCCTGTGGTGTCTGAAGGCGAGAAGGCCATGGGCAGCCCAAGTAAAAGACCTGCAGAGTCACACAGCACAACATCCTGCGCATGTAAGTCAATTTGGTGAACTTAAAATAGTTGGTGAATGCTACTAGCATTCTTAGATATTTATAGATTGAGATAAAATGACATGCTTATATGCTAAGAATTACTGAAAGAAATGTGGTTCCGTGGTCCAGTATCCATGCAGTGCTAGAAGGTACCGATCCGACCTAATTGTAAGCCTTGTTCTAATGTTTCTTAACATACTTGTTGCTGACAATATTATTTTCATGAATTTTTTTTACTACTTTGTATTGTTTTCTACTCTCAATATTCTAGAGAAGAAACAAGTTATTCCTGTAGCATTTCCTGGTTAACCTCTATCGTGGGGCACATGTTAAGGGAACGAAATAGAAAAGGAAAGGAAGGAGTAGAGACAAACTGATAGGAAAAAAAGGGTGGGAAAGGAGAGAAAGGAGGAAGAGTTTCAGGGAGGGGAGGGAGGAGAGAAGCATCAGCTAATGAAGAGGTAGAGAGGAAAAGGTGTAATGAAGAAAGAATAAGGTGAAGAGAAGAGCTATCAGTTGAGATGGTAGAATTGGGAAAGGGAAATGGAGAAAAGAAAATATGAGAGGGGGAGAAAAAGGGTAGAGACAGACAGCGGTGTTTTGAAGACAGTCTGCAACTGTGGGAAAAAAACTATAGGTAATGGCATAGAAAATATGGGAAGTTGAGTATTTAGAAATGAAAAAACAGTAATTCTGAAGCTTATACATGAGAAAACAAGAGGAAATGTTTGAAGAGTTACTATAAGAACCTAGAGGAATACTAATGAGAAGCAAGAAAAAAATATGGCAGTGAAGGTAAAAAGAGAAAGGATTTAGAAAAATCAACTGTTATCCACTAGAGGAAATGTTCGGGAATGAAAAGTTAGAAATAAAAAGCTAGAAAACCATTGATTTTTTTTGTTTACTATTATCGTTACATTTTGTTTTTTTAACTTTTTATTGTAAATGGATAGGACCAACGACACCAGTATTGCACACAGTACATCATTCTCTAGGTTATATTACATGTATAAATCTGGAACAGTATTGGATGAAAATGCACCCAAAAGGGAAAACACACATAAAAGTCAAAGATAAACTATAACTTGACAACATGCACAAAAAAATCATCTATTTCAAATTATATACCCTTAGCTTTCTAATGCCCACATTAAATAACGCTTGCTTTTCTCATGCATTTTCGGACCTGAGTAGAAAATCCAAGAAGTCACAGTTCCTAAGACCTCAGTGCTAAGAAGTAATTAATATCAGCACCTACAGAAACAAACTGATATTAAGACCCCAAATTAAAATATATTAGAGTCTCAAAAGAAAAGAATAAAAAAGGTACCCAAAAAAGAGAAAGTCTAGAAGAATAGGTCTTCTCAAGAAGAGCACAGGGATACACTTGCAGGGTCCTCTCCATGGTGACTCAGCCCTTAAGAATTTGTAAACCTTACTTCCTGGAACTTGGAAATTTCCAAGTTCTATGAAATACTGTAGTTCTATAGAAGCTAGACTAGCATCTCCCGCTTAATTCAAACTGGCCAATAAAAGAGGTAACTGTAGAATAAAACTTTTTAACTGTCAATAAAAAAAAAAAAAGAGAGAGAGAAACCAAACTGGTCAGGGAGTATGGCCATTTAGAATTCTTCTATACAATAAGCTCCCAGCTGGAGCCCTCCCTCTTATCAAAAAAAAAAAAAAGTAGGGAATGAAAGACCATTAGGCACAGGGCCTAGGCGGCTCCCACTTAACCAAAGGTGGCAATTTTGAATACCATAGCCCAGCTCAGTTCCCGATAAGCTATAAAAATCACAGCGGTCACCTCCCCTGACCAAAGCTGATCCTAATAAGGTATAGTAACAGGACCCCAACCAATCAGGGGCAGCCCCATTGTTCCCATACCCTAACATCATAAATACCTGATCCGCCCTATCGTCGGGGCTCTTTCGGGGACCTGCTGGCCAGGCAACCGAGGGCCCAAACTCGGGTTTGTGTAATTAAAAACTCTTTTGTTCTTGCATCGGATTCGGCTCCCTGGGGGTCTGTGAGGACGCGGTATTCTGGCACAACACCTGTTAAGCAGAATCACAACCTAATATTTGCTTTACTATTTATATGGAGGAAAATCATCTCTTATAGCAGTTACATTAGTGAAGGTAGTGGAATCGCTTGGACAGATGGAGGTGGTCTGCGGCACGCGTGCGCGCGCACACACACACGTTCCCTCAGATGCCTCCTGTGGACTCTCTCCCATAGCATCTGAAGACGTGCTTTTCCCACTTACACATTACTTCCTTTGGTAGGTGGTAGGTTTTTCACACCCTTGTCTCAGGAAATTAAGTTCTTTCCTTTGGGAATACATCTTCTCGTAGCAGAGAAAAGGATTGAGGCATCAGGATCCTTCAAGCAAGAAAGAAAACTAAAATAAAAGCTGCCCTTGCTGTATCTGCGCTTGGTCTCTGCCTGGCCGGGCTGAAGTTTGCTGTCTTTAAAAGTAGGAAATCTGTTGCAGAATAGGCTGCTTGCCAGATTTAGCCTAGGCCTCATGGGCCTGAGATTTACTGTTTTTAATCTTTTTTTCTGATGGGCATTCTAAATACCTGTTTCATGCAATGTTTAATTTCAGCACAGCAGGTATTAGTGTATCCAAAAATGGGAATAAGCCGCCTGTGTCCTCATATGATGAAATGCCTAAAACACAGCTCGGTTTTTACTACATCCGGTCCTATATCCCCTCAACAGTCAGTGCCTATTCTTCCAGAAATGGTACTTCTTATTGAATCCCCTGACCATTTCTAAGATAATTTTCTACAGCCCATCTTCCATGCTAAGAATGTGAAACTCCACATCTATATTCATTTGGACAATTTTTGATCTGAGACTAACACACAGAAGAAAGATTTGGGGCTTCTTCCCTTTAACAAAATGGCAGCCTGAAGGCATCAGAGAAAAATAATCTCTCTACAGTTTTCTGCATAGATTGAGGACATAAAGAGAAATTATCTTCAAACTCATCAGCAACACCACTAACGCAATCCTTCTTAATATTCACATGACCTAATGAAATGTTTGATCCTTAGTGTTCAAGGAAGAGTTCACTTCAATAAGATATAACTTATGAAGTTAAGGCAGCAATAACGTTAATATGTGCAGTATCATTTTTTAAAGAAAAGGTAATTGTTTTTAATTGCTCCAAAAAGGCAGTCCAAAGGAATGGATCGTGCAATTGTATAAACTCACACACATACACACACACACACACACACACACACACACACAGGCTGCAAAGGAGAGAGAAAAAACAGACATTTTTCATATAGGAAAAAAGTAAGTCATTCATACTTGAAAAGTCATTCAAGAGTGAGAAGTCCCTTCAAGGAAGAAGAAAAACTATGTCAGTCAACAAGTATGTGTTCCTAACCTACCTAGCCCAGAATCTGTCACCCGGAGTAGAGTTCCGTGGCATCAGAGCTCACAATGCTTTCCACATGAAATATGTGGCTCTCTACAAAGAAAACTCTTCAACAACACTTCTCCCACTCTTACCCATTTCTAGTTCCCCTCGGGTTGCCCTTGCCTCTTCCCTCTTAGTCCACTTCAATAATAAATAAATACATAGATAAATTTTAAATTATAGGTGGTCCCCAACTTACAAGGATTTGATTTAATTTTTCTACTTTAGGATGGTGCAAAAATGATACTCATTCAGTTTGCAACTTAACTTAGGATGAGGTTCCTTCCAGATAAACCCATAGTAAGTCGAAAATCGTACTTTCAACTTAAGATATTTTTAACTGACAATGGGTTTATTAGGACATAATCCCATCTAAACCAAGAAGCATTTGTATATAAAAGAGTATTTATGTAGAGTGAAGATGAAAGAGTGAAAGAAGAGTGAAAATGTAGAACTAAATGGGCTGGCAAAACTCTGGAAGAGAAGAAAATTAAGAATAAAGGACTCAGATGTAACATGCTGTCCCTTTGATTTATTCTCCAAATTGCAACTAGAAGGATCACTCCACAAATCAGATCTGATAAGAATAGCGATCACAAATCAAACTTGACAATGATATTGCTATTGATAGTGATGCTAATTAGAGCTTATACTTATTGAGTGCTTAGCATGTGCCAGGTATCATAATAAATACTTTCTGCATTGGACTTTTTCTCATTATGTTTGTCCCATGTTGAAATGTCTTCAATGGCTTTCCATTGCCCTCAAATTTTAACAGACTGTATCAGACCTTGCCTAATCTAACTGGTCTTTTAACATCTCATTCTAATTGCCTACTGCCATGCAATCCATACATCAGCCATCAGAGATAACCTTCAGTTCTTCCAAAACACTTCGCTGTCTCTTTATCTTAGGACTAGTCTTACTTAACTCCAATATTACTCCCTCTAGGGAGTTTTCCCTGTCCTTACATGTCCTGATGAGCTGTCCCTACTGTGCCCAGAGCACCTGTGTTTGCTGCTATCGGCTCATTTATTTCCATGTATTATGACTTCCTGCCTATGTATTCTCCATTAGACCATAAATTCCATGAGGACAGAGACAGTGAATGCCAGGCTTGTAGATCATTCCCAGTAGATATTTGTAGAATTAATGAAAGGCTAAATAAATCCCTATCCCTGTATATAGCTTAAAATAAAAAGCAGAAATGACTCTCTTTGTCTATAATAGAAACCTACTTTGCCTTAGATGGGAATACAGAATTCAGGCTCTATGGTGATCATGTCAGGTGAAATTATTGCAGAGAACAGTTGAGTGTTTTCCCCCTGGCACAGTGGTCTCCACAATGAACTATACAGGATGATCTTTAGTTACACAGGGAAAAATACTGGATTATTCACCTATAGAAAAATAAACTTTACACACTTTTTCTACATGGATGGACGCTCATGCCCACCCCGATGTGTATATCAGACATCCTTGAGTGATATCTTAACCACTGGATCCCAAAGAGGAAGGGATAACACATACAACATGGAATTACTACAAGTGACGTGTACCAATAACATGAATTTATGGTATCTATTATATTAAACTGTGTTCTACTAACTTCACCAAGTAGACACCTTAGGTATTAAAATTGCTGCAAAATCTATAGATTGAAATTAATAAAAATTATAAAAGCTGTACAGATGGGTATAATATAAGCCACTCTGACCACTCTTCCTAGCACGAGCTCTGCAATAGTGACATCACTAATTAAAAGACAGTATAATTTGACAGGACAGGAAGTCAATCGAAAATAAGCAGACTTTTTTCTAAAACACTACTGCACTGATTGTCATTAGTGACAAATTTTGCTTTGGGTGTTGTGTCTTGAGATGTGAACTGATGGTAGTAACATACAATACGATTTGTAAACAAACACATATAGGTGTATGCTCTTGGAATTTTTTTTTTTAATCAAGGATGCTCCATCAAAAAGCTTGAAGAACATTGATCCATAAAGAGAGTGTGCCTTCTTTTCCATTCTCCCACTCTCCACTTGCTGTTATTGTATCCCTGACTCCCCTAATACTCTCAGAGGCTGGAGCCTGCTACTCCTTTCAATATTTCTTTTACAGTCTGCTCAGTTCCATGATGCCTCCAGTTTTTCTGTATCTCTTATCAAGGCTGATCTTTTGCTGTTGAAGAAGTCAAGGGATTGAATCAATGGGAAGCTGTGTCTTTTAAGTCGAAAGTCTAAGACATTGGAGAAATATCTCTATTGGATAGTCCCATAATATCTTTGTCAGTGGAAAAAAAATATACTAGCAACTCCTGAATACAATGAAACATAAGCCATAGTCCCTGCCCTTGAGAAATTGGTTTAAAAAGATGGATGCATGTCACAAGTGTCCAAATCTTTCTTTTTCCTGATTTCAACAGCGGTAAGCAGGACCCCCTTGATGATGTCGCATCTGGAGGTGACCGTGGGCCCATGAACAGAAGGCTGTACCATACATTATGATGTTTATTAGTGCCATCGTGAGAGCTTCCACTTCATCATACAAAATGCCTTATGAAATTCCACAAAGGTCATAACTATCAATAATTAATGCTTTACATTTTATCAGATCTGGATCAAAACTGCAGGACCTGTCAATACACAAGGTGTTGAGGATTTTACTGGAAATATTTGAAATGGAACAGTTGCTTGGAAGAATAGGGCGATGCTCTCAGACATGTCTTTGAGGAGATTTTTGAGACCCCCCTGGCCTAAAATTTGGCATATTAATGACCTGCTATTCAACCCAACATTCCTTGCTATGAAAATGTTTAAGGGAATTCACTCACCATTGTCCTCATTAGTTGGAAATGAATGCTTATTGATCATGGGTATTGATCTACTACTTTAGATAAAAACAATACTTTTCAAAGTACACTCAAAAGAGTTTAAGAACTAAAGTAAAAATGTAACTTATGCTGGTTACTAGGTGATTGATCACAACTGATTCTGCTGCCATAGAACATAACTTACTGTGACACTGCTTATCTGGGCTCTGGAGCCGGCCCTCATTGAACTGTGCATTATGTATGAATGATTGATGTGGGTTGGAATATTTTGTTAGATTCACCTTTCAATCCATTTTGCATAGCTGACTTACATAAAAGATGAGTCCTGCCAAGAATTCTTCAGGAGGCGTGTAACAATTATGAATTTTAGTGATCTCTGGTGATTTTGTTCACCTGATAAGGCTAATTCCTGCTTTGTTTAGAATCATAGAACTGACGTCAAGCCTGGCTCATTTGGGAAGTATTTTTCCAAATGAAATATCTTTTTTTGTTCCAGTCAGAAGCAAAAAAAAAAAAAAAAAAAAAAGGAAAATGGTTAAAATCCTGAGAAGGTCAGGAAACAATAATAGCAAGGTATATATGAGGAGAGAGAAAATGCAAAGGATTTGTGTTTTGAAAATGGCAACATTTCAACTTTATATCCTGACCCACCTTAATTTGACTTCATTTATTCATCTCATTGTGCCTAACTAAAATATCTATTTTTAACATTTGCAAGGGATTAGATTGAATTCCACAGAAATGGCAGTGGACATATAGTGATATAATGCCTTCTCCATCAGATTATGGGACGGGAATTCACAATCTCTTTGTCCACATAAGAACAGGGTTTGATGGTATAAAAATGACAGCTGTTTTCATCTCGCTTTTCTTCCCAGTCTATTTCACACAACAGTCCATCATTAGAGATCATTACTGTATTACCATTGTTAACAAGGAAGAATAAAGCCTACGCCTTCGTCTTTCTTAGATATAATAAGTCTTATGGAACAAGAGTACCCTAAAGGCCCTTCGCTTCTAAAAATGATTAAACTTCATTCAAATCACAGCCTGTAACCCACTTCTGGGCATAGTATCAAAGTCAGCTCCATAGGTGTGATCTAAGGCAGTATACTATTCCTGCCTCAGGTTTTACACGAGAGTAGTTTGCATGCATTATCCTCAAAGAACAGATTGCCTTTTACCAAAATCCTATGCATTTTGGCACTTGGTGAGTGTCTTAGATGGCATTAACTGTAAAACATTTCTTTTTACATAATTATGGCTTTGTTTTGAGTGTGTGCTAAGACGGTTGTAAAAGTTTTAAATGTGAAGGGCTTCGGGAATAATCTTTGAGCAAAAATGAAAGCCTGTTGTTAACAATTAAAGTTAAAAATTTCCTGACAGTGTTTCAAAACTTAAAAAAAAAAAAAAAGCTCTACATGATTATTTTAATAATTGTTCCCCAAATCACACCATTATGGGAAAGGTATAGAAAATACAAGTTGTAATGATTGCAAAACACCTGGAAAATTAGAGCTATTGTTTTCTGGGCGTATTTATGTAGCAATAAGACAATCTTTGTCAATAACTGTTAAAAATAAATGCAGAGAGACCTGGTGTTCATTCTAATAATGAGAAATCCTTCCCGGTACTCAGGAAAGGTCTTTGCCTGAGGCATTCACTCAGATTCCCGAATCCACCACCCTGCCATGAATGTGTTAATTGACATGCTTGTATAAATTTTAGTAAAGCCATAATATTTTTGCATGGCAACTATTAAAAATATTTTTTCTCTTAATTTCACCAGGGAGGCTGAGACTCTGAATTTTTCCCCCTTGCAGGAGGGAATAATTTAGATTTTCTTCCATCCCTGTCAGAAGTTGAACAGACGAACAAAACAGATTCTTCAGAGACAATTTTACACAGAGTTACATCCATCCAATTCAATTATAAATTAAATTGACTAACGAACCATAGCTCATTATGGGAATCAATTACTCAGAACTGTCTTTGGACCAAAAATGTGGAAAATAAAAAATAATGGTCATACTTCAATATACCAGATTGTCAACGTTTGAAAGCTCTGTTTTTCTCTAGCTTGGCATAGTCCAACGCCAAAAAGAAATGATAATCATTTGTTTTACTGCTCCTAGAGATGTTCTCATTTTATGAAGACTAGTTAATTCTTGAGTTTTGATCTCTTTGGGACGAGTACCTCAGGCTTTTCTGAGATGACAGGCCAACCCTGGAGTCATGTAATAACATGGGAATCTTTCAGATCAACTTATGCAAATGTGTTATTAAAAGGAGCCCCTTTTTAGCCTCTAGTGCCACCCACGCAATAAAAGTCAAAAAATCTTGGGAGGTCATGTTAGAAGCATTTTATTAATACCATTATTCTAGTAATGGGGGTTGGAGAGTCAGGGGCACTGGCAGGAGTGGCCACAACTCTCTGGAGTATTTTCAGTCCAATTGTTTGGTAACAAAGTAAATCTACTGAGAATCCATTGGCTGCCTTATTTACCGAGCAGTGGGGGCTAATAAAGGAACAGTATTAAAGCAATATCACTCTAAAAGTCTCTCTCCTTTTGAAGTGCACAGCCCAGAAATTTTCCATCTGTTGCAATGAATAAAAAACTGTTCTGTCTTGAACATGTGTGAGTAAAGGTGATATGCTGTATTGGCGTACACAGACCACTATAGAGGCCATGTTGCCTATGCGGTGTGAAAGTCTGTTGCCTGCTTTGTATATCATGGTAAGGTGGTCCAAGACCTGGGATGAAATATTTTTTCAAGGGATTGAAGTCTCAAGATGCCTTCATTTTCCTCTTCCTCATATGCTTCATAGCCAATCGTACTTGGAGAGTAACACAAGTAAATATTTCCAACTGAAGTGTTCACCTAAAGAACTGAGATCTCTAAAAAAAAATACTGCTGTATACATTTTTCTCATCCAGGGATGCCAAAAGGAAATTGTTTACTCAGGAAAAGCTATACTGTGTACCCCAAAACAAGTTAATCTTCATAAATACATAATTCAGCATACATAATTCAGCATCATTTTGCTTAGAACTTCATATATTGAAAATGTCCATTTCTTAAAATGGATTGAATCTGACTTTGATTCACTAAAACATTATTTTTTTAAAACATCAGACATAAAAGAGAAGTGGCTGGAAAATTTCAAATGTGTTTTTTGGCTGATAGTGAAGAAGGAGACAGCTTCTTCCTTATTTATTTACTTTTTTACCATTAGAACAAGGGGAAAGAATAATTGCATTTCCCATTATGTTCAAAAGAAAGGAAAAAAGGAAGAGATACAGGCCTTTAACCAAAGATCTCTTGAAAAAATCATTTCAATAAATGGGACCATCATTCAGGAACTCAGGTTCAGAGTTCAAAACTAAGAGTTCAAAGGTTATCTAATATGTTTGGGGTTGAATAATTTAAAAGGGAGTTTGATTGCTCTCTGTCATAAATAAACACTCAACTCACTGTTGTAATGGATTCCTCCTTTGTTAACATCTCGAGATTTGGATCAGGCCTGAATTCAAATCCTTTTTCTGCCCCTTACTATCTAAAAGACAATGGGTAAGTCGATTCCTCTAAGCTTCATTTCCTAATCCTTAAACTGAAATAATAATACCACCTACTTTCTGATGTTGTAGAAATTAAATTACATAACACATGTGAAGTACTTAGCACAACACCTGGCAAACAATCAGACTCCATATATGCTAACCATTTTTCCCCTTTATTATTTATTTATTTTTTTTGTAGAGACAGAGTCTCACTTTATCGCCCTCAGTAGAGTGCTGTGGCGTCACACAGCTCACAGCAACCTCCAACTCCTGGGCTTAGGTGATTCTCTTGCCCCAGCCTCCCAAGTAGCTGGGACTACAGGCGCCCACCACAATGCCTGACTATTTTTCTGTTTTTGCAGTTTCGCCGAGGCCGGATTTGAACCCGCCACCTTTGGTGTATGGGGCTGGCACCCTACCCGATGAGCCACAGGCACTGCCCACCATTTTCCCCTTTAAGGAGGTCTTTTTATTTCATAATTCAAGAATATGCTACAGCACAATTTCCAACCCAAAGAGAAAGTGATCTTCTGTCTTTCACTCCATTATCTGGCACTTTGTTAAAATGGTACCTGGCCTTGAGTGGTTTTCAGGGCTGTGTACAAATGTTGGAGTTGGTACCCAGGGCCTGCGCTAGGATGTGGGAGGACTCCTGTTGGTGCCCACAGCGCATCTGCCTCCGTCCAGTCCTGTCCCTCCTTCCTAACCAGACAGTTAGCTCCTCCACTGTCTGGTTCTCAGCCACATTCCCAAACCCAACAGTGTTCAAGAGGCCCCCATGCAGGCACGGGACCATCACAGATCACTGCTGACTGTGTGACGACTGCCCTGTAAACTACACTCAGCCTTGAGAAATCAGAAAAACGTTTCTGATCATTGGTCAGATTCTTGAAGGTATTCTTAAAGCTCCCATATGCAAATAGCACATTGCATGAATATTCTGCTCTGGAGTCTACATTTGACAGAATATTAGTGTTATCAAAAGCAAATACTTTTCTCTTTACTCCTTCATGTAGCTATAGGCAAAGAATCTAAGTTTGAGAGGCTGCAATTCAGACTTGCATTACATTGCAGCACTTCTTGGCAAAACCTTCTGCTGTTTTAATTTTAACCAATTAGAAGAGCCAATCTTCCTTTATTTCTGAAATGTATTAAAGATATCACATTCAAAGGCTGGACATGCCCGCAATTAATTACTGGTGTCCGGCTAAAGGTCTACCATTAGCCATTGCCATGACAACCTTTAGAAGGCCTTGGCCCACCTGTTGCAAGATAGAAACACCATTAGGCAGTTGGTTCTTGCACTTGGCCTCCCTCCGGCCTATGGGGAATTCGTCCTAATTAGAATTAGTTGTCCTTCTGTAGTCCCGCTCCTGACACAAATTGCATTCTGTAGTTTTTTGTTCCACTTGAGTTCACAGACAAAATAGCCCATGCCATGTTTGAAATGAAGCAAGGCAATATAAAAGGATTTTATGTAATTGGCTAATATACTTTAACATTTTAACTAATATCTTCAGTGTTAGTTTCTTGGAAGAGGCTTGTTTACTTTCTTCTCCTTTTACTCAACAGTTGTTTATAATCATACAGGACGTAATTTTAAGATGGCTTGTTTGGTCATCATTAACCCATTGTCAGGCTCAACTGCGTATAGAACAAAACAAGTGACCTTTAAAACTGATAGTTTGAAATGGCCCCATGGTGATGGCGAAGAGGAATGCAAACAACAGAGGAAACGAAAGGACACTTTCTCACGTCTCACTGAAGAAAACCTTTATTGAAAACAGGAGCCCACGGAGGAAGAGCCATAACGAAACAGAAAAGCCTGAGACCTGAAAGAAATTATTTGGATGTTAGCATGGTGCGGCTTTGCCAGGAAGAGTAGTCTGCAGATTCCGTGAGATCCACCAGGATGCAGCCGTAGGACCTCCACAAAGGAGAGTTGAGAAACACTCGCCAACGTTTCCTAGGTAGGACTGATTTTTAAGACAGGCTCTGATATTAGGAATGAAGGGAGGAGATACCGCGAGGGCTTTGCCTTATGTCACATCTCACCGTGCAGGGGAGGACAAGAGCTTCAGCAACGGGATGGTGTAGTCCAAGAAGTAAAGTCTGCGTGGTCTTTGTAATCCCACTGCAGAATCGTTTTAGTTATTTCTAGAAATGGTAAAACGCCAAGACACGAAGCAAAATTGATGATCACAAGAATCCCTATTGTATTTTTCATGGGGATGATGGACTTTGGAAGCCCCAGTTTGACCAGCACATTTGAGTTACAAACTGGAAACAGGACTTGATGCTGTCTTTACCTCTTCGCTCAGAGTCCCTGACTTTTCAAGAATTCATGTGACAAATGGTCTCATATTTTTTACTGAATTTCTCTCTCTACAAGAATATTTCTAAGCCAAGTATCTTAATCTTCCCAGAAACAAGTAAGACACAGTTTTATTTTTATTAAAAGAGACCCAAGGAAGAGCTGAGAGAATGTTTCTTTCACAATAGATGTGTTCTGAGTTGGGGAAGATTGTTGCAAAACCACCATTTGCTTGTTCATGAAAAAGGAAACGTAAGGAAATGTAAGTAGTTTTAAAATAAAATCTATACACATCCCAAATTCATTCTCTAAGCTTCCATATCAACCTCACATTGTTCAGAATGGGATGGAAGCCAAGAACAAATATCTCTCTTCCTTTCTCTGACTTTGAATCTGAATTCTGAAATGATAAGAGGTACTTTAAAATTCTTAAAATAGATGGATTTCGGAATGTCTGAGCCAAGGTAGAGCCTAGTTACTCATAGATAAGCCAGAACTGCCTTCATGAGTATATTACATGTAAAATGTATAAAATGTGCAAAATGGGCACGAAAATCACTAAAAAGTCTAAGGAAATTTTAAAGTCTCATTTTAACTGAGAAAATTACCTATCTCTTTTCATCCTTTTGTGTAGTATTGTAAAGTACTGTAGAGCTACTTGGGAACAACAAGAAATCCATTCTTTAGAAAACAAGAACCTTCTGGATAAAAATGCCAATGCGTTTATCAAGGCACAAGCCTCTCCACATTTTCTGTTTGTTGGGCAATTTGAAATTTATTGATTTGTTGGTAAAAATCTCTTTTGTCTTAAGATGTTAGGAAGGAAACAAGAAAAGTTTCTCACACAGGCATCCAAAGCAGAGAATATTGGTAATAATAATATAAATGAAAACTAACCACGAAACACGGGAAAAACCACATTACACCCCCAGTTGAATAGGCCAAGTTAGTATATTGACTTGCCATCATGAGCAAGTTGAAGAATCTGTAGAAAATTCTCCAGTGGCTCGTCAGGGTCTAAAATGGGCTGCACTGAAGATGATTCAGTGGACCCTAGTGATCTTATAAGTGGAGTTGCTCTGTAAGGACTAGGGCTCTTGGAGGCACCCGGAGCTCAGTGGGTAGGGCACCAGCCATGTACAACAAGGCTGGCAGATTCGAACCTGGCCTGGGCCCGCTGAACAATGACAACTGCAACCAAAAAATAGCAGGGCATTGTGGTGGGCGCCTATACTCCCAGCTACTTGGGAGGCTGAGGCAAGAGAATAGCATAAGCCCAGTAGTTTGGGGTTACTGTGAGCTGTGATGCCACAGCACTCTACCAAGGGCAATGTAGTGAGACTCTGTCTCAAAAAGAATGGAGTTCAGTGGAAAGGATGGAGTGCTGGTCGCTCTCTAATATCCTTTGTACTGCTTTGTAAATCAGTTCGTGTTTACATCAGGATTTATTCTGGAAGCCACCTCTTCCAGCTAGCCTTTTCTACTCCTAAATACACATGAAAAATGCCTTGATCAGCTGTCCTCAACCTATGGGTTCTGACCCACAGGAACTGTATTAAAGGGCCACGGCATTAGGAAGGTTGAGAACCACTGGCCTTGATGTTCTCCTGTCGCAACAAGTGTTCACCACTTGCTTAACTCTTTGTCTTTTCCTTGGTATTCTTGCCTGTTTTAAAGTTACTAAGCAAAGTATCTTCATCTTCCCATGAATACCAAGTAAGTCCTAGAAATTAGTTTCAGCCCAATAAAAGTTGAAAAATGTTTCCACCAACATTCTGTAATCTTCAGTTTACACACCTACTGGTCTGGGAGTATTATTATGGAAGGCAAAGTGTGGGTCCCCTAACACCTAGCCACACGGCTGGCACATAGTAGGTGGGTAATAACTGTTTGATGAATTGAAAAATAAGTGCATGAATGAATTTCATGATATCCCATATCATAAAAATAATAGTGAAGCTTGACATTTACCTTTATTCTACCTGCTTTACAAGTTGGGTGGAACAAGCTCATTTCAGAGGATTAGCATTTAGTGAAGAATTTGTTCTTTGGGAAAACGCCACCAACAGCCAACTCTTCTGAAAAGTTATGCCTATCCAGACAATCAAGTGTTTAAATTGGCAAATTAATATCTTTCCCTTTGGAACTGACGGAGTCAATGGCTCTTTCTCTTAACCAAGCTCTTTTGGCTTCTGAAGGCACCAGAAGAGGGAGATGAAAGATGGTTTGTAAAGCCCACGAGAAGAACAGTGGTAAAGTCAAGTCAAGGACATCTGAGATCTCTGTGGAAACAGGCGGAGATTTTCTGGGACAGCAAAGCACTGACATTCATTCCTAGGCTTCATTGTTCAAGGCGACCTGAGAATTTCTTTCCACTTCCTTTAGAGTGGTTGTCCACTAACGCGATATCCGGAAAAACATAAGCCTTAAACGAAAGTCACACTTGTGGTAACCCTGGGTGGAAGACCATTTAGCCAAAGATATCTTCATTTTTGTTTATAGTATTTCAGGGGTTTTAGAATACCCTTTGAGTTAAAAAAGGAATGGAGAGACTCCCTGTGATTGGCAGGCAGGTCCAAGGCCTGCTGTCTCTCCACATAGTTAATCTTTTTGATATGACCTTTCTTCCAATTTCTTTACTTTTAAGTCACCAAGGCATTTCTCTGAAAAATCGTGTGCTGCAAAAGCCCCCAAAGCAAGTGTAAAAAGGAGAATAAAATCATTTATCAAAATTGTATGGATTTGTAATTTGTAATAGGCAAGAGGCAATTTAAGGAGCTACTTTCCTACCACTGGCACTGCTGTCAAATGTGAGGAAGATAATTATAGTAATTAACAAAATAGCTCATTTTACTTTGTCACGAGATAAGGTTCAATTTGATTTCTGATTAAGAGAAGATCAATACCAAATGCTTTTCCTTTGTAGCTACTGATGATTATACATTTAGACTAGGTACATGTATTAATTTCTTAACTATTGACTTGTGTTGTGAAAACAATGTGTCAACATTCCTATGCTTCAGCTGCACCTCTCAGAAGTTTCCCCCTAACCTCCAGTCCTTGGTCCTTTTACATACTCAACAAGGAAGCTTTCCATTATATTGTACTAAGCCTAACACAAAGTGTTAGGCCCCCGATTATTTCTTAACACAAAGTCTTAGCTTTCTTGCTGAAAAATAACATTCCTTGATGAGTTCTTGGGCCTGAGCTCTGTTGGGTTTTGGTCATCTAAGAGTCACATGATCCAGCAGTGAACAAAATTACTGCAGCAAACAAACCTTAGGAGTGATTCTACCCTCCAAGTCAGAGTTTGATAATCATTCAGCCAGTTGAGGAGTTGTTGTTTTGTAAGACTAATAAGCTTTGGGATGAGGGAGTATACATGTACATATATCTGTCTGTTGGGGAACTCTTGGCACCAGTTTATCCTGCAGTGAGGGTCCAAAAACATTATAAATGGAGTAGAAGAAAATAAACATGCTGTACTTCTTTAGTAATTGAAGCAATTTGGTAACCTCCTTCTTGGATGCTTACAGTGTTCCTCATTAAGTTTCACTATGTTTATGAAGATTTTGTGCCAACCATACCTTAAAAAAAAACAAGATAAATGAAAGACTTTAGTGATCAAAGCTTGGTGGGGAGGTGAAAAATGTTCCATCCTGTGAAGGCCCATGGCTCCCTTCTGGTATATCAAAATAGACTATGATGGAGTCCGCACTTCAAAACTGGCTAGGTGTCCCTGAGTAAGTTACACTAATGCTCTTGACTCAGTTTTCTTTTCAAGAAATTAGGGCCTACTGGTGAGATGACCAAGAGGTCATTTGCAAAGCTAATAGTGACTTCACAATGTTTACCTGAGCCAAGATTGGCTGTGGCTAACTTTAAAAAGACCAAAGAGGGAGGCACCTGGGGCTCAAAGGAGTAGGGTGCCCGGCCCCATGTGCTGGAGGTGGAGGGTTCAAACCAAGCCCCGGCCAAAAACTGTAATAAAAAGACCAAAGACTTAACTGTATTTCCCCCAATAAAATGCTAACTTTTCTAATATACGCTTTTTGTTTATTTGCTTGAGTAGGAGGAAAAAAAGATTAAAAGAAGATAATGTCACTGTAGTAGTTAGCCACTGCCATATAACAAATCACATCAAAATATACTAGCTTCAAACAAGAAGTAGTTTTTTTTTAAAGATATAGTCTCACTTTGTTGCCTCAGACTAGCTCACACTAACTTCAAACTCCTGAGCCCAGTTATCCTCTTGCCTCAGCTTGCTGAGTAGCTGTGACTATAGGTGCCTGCCACAACACTCAGCTAGTTTTCCTATGTTTAGAAGAGACAAGGTCTTGGTTTTGCTCAGGCTGGTCTCTCGAACTCCTGAGCTCAAGCAATCCACCTGCCTGAGCCTCTCAAGAGTGCTAGGATAATGGGCATGAGCTACTGCACCCAGCCTAAACATTTATTATTTTTCATGAGTATATGGATCAGCTGGATGGTTGGCTGACCTGGGCCAGGCTCAGCATATCCTAGCAGGACATGCTCAGTTATTTGCATCCAGCTGGTGAGTTGGCTGAGGGCTAGTGGCTTTGAATAGCCTTATTCCCATGTGGGACATTTGGCTGGCTATTAACTAGGGAGACAAAAGTGACCAAGCCTTGGGTTTCTCGTCATGCACCAGGCTAGATCAGACTTGCTCCTTCTTGAGGAATAGGACCAGGATTGGCATACTATCACTTTTGCCATGTTCCATTGACAAGAATAACTCTCTAGCCCAGTCCAGATTCCAGGAGTGGAGAAATAAGTCTCTACTCTTACTGGAAAGAGCTACAGGTTTATATGACTAAGGTTGCAGGGAGGAATGAAGAATCATGGTCGTTTTCCCAATCAAGCTACTAGTGTTATGAGTAAAGTGACTAGTGTTGGTCATTTTCCCAATCAAGCTACTAGTGTGAGTAAAGTTTTGATGGATTGCTATATGTAGACTTGTCTTCAGCGGTGAGGATATGGACTCAGACACAGTGCCTCATGCTCTCATCTCAGCACTCTAGGCGGCTAAAGCAGAAGGATTGCTTGTGGTTGGGAGTTCAAGACCAACCTGTGCAACACAGTGAGACTGTTCCTACAAAAGAATAAAAATTAAAAAAAAAAAACAACATAAATATTCTATTATCACTTTCAAGAAAATCACACTTTAGAGTGGAGAACCAGATAAAATACAATGTACTAAATATTATAATAGAGGAGTTAGTACAGGACCTAGATGTGGGGCAACTCCTGCCCAAGAGGCTCAGGAGAAGCTTCCCAGAGGTGGTGACATTTGAGCCAGGTCTTGTTCAGGGCTCTATCCTAGTCCTCACATGGTTGCTGGCTTACAGTAAATACTCAATAAATATTTGATAAATAAATGAAGAATGAGAAGAAGTAGGCATAAACGAGATAAAAACAAGATCATTCCAAGGAGAAAAACTAGCATGAGGTGTAAAAAAAGGACTTAACATTTCATCTCTAGGAACACTTATGTTTCCAACAAGTATCTTCTAAATTCCCACTATGTGCTAGACACTAAGGATGAGAAATATGGACCCTTGAGAGAGTGGGAGAGAATATACCTATGTTTACACTCTCCCTAGAGGGAAAGAATATCCTTACATCTTCTAACCCCCTGTATCTTACTTGCACAGACATCACCTCAGCTGCCACCTTTCAGGTAACAAAATCAAATTGATGGACACAGTGAGGACATGAGCCAACTGTATCTTCTGGGCTTCTCAGAGGCACAAACTCAAACTCCAAGAGGCACTCACTTAGTAGTAGCCAAATCCCTAGTTATCTCATCAGAAGCTCTTGTTTTCCTTTCTTTTTCAAAGTAAAGTGCTTAAAAATAATATAATTTATAAGTAATGTTACTGGTTGGGACTCTGGACAGTCTTAGAATATTGCCTAGGTTTTATGGAAACTCTTATTTATGCCCTGGAACATGTATAGTCCCAGCATAGTTTTTGTAGGTCTTATAAATATGTTGCTGCTTTTCTAAATGATGTGGATGGGGCCAACCTTCAGTCTTTTGAAGTTAATCGTTTCATGGTATAATGTCACAGAATGTTTGCAGGGTGTTTGGCTGATTGAAGGATCTTTGTCAGTGGGTGCCAAAATCCTATAATTAGGGTTTTCTACATGTATAATACTCATCCAAAAATGATAAGTTGATGAATCTCTATCAAATACACCCAGAGTATTCCATAAAATACAGAGATTAAAAGTATTCAGTACTCCTAAATTTGCTGGCTTGAATTCTATCAGGCTTACCATAACTTCTCATAAAGGCTCTAGACCAGTGGTTCTCAACCTTCCTAATGCGGCAACCCTTTAATACAGTACACCTGTATTTGTGCGGGGTGTATGTGATGGCTTTAGGCAACCCTTGTGAAAGGGTGTTTCGACCCCCAAAGAGGTCGCGAACCACAGGTTGAGAACCACTACTCTAGACAAAAGTTCATTTATATGGGCTGAAATACAGCTCTCTGCTCTTTCTACTGGATTTTGTAATACCAATTAGATGTCCATGATATTCAAATTAAAAAAAGATATAATGACCAATGAGGATGGGCACATGGATGTGAACCAGGGGGGTTCTTTGGGGGAAATCCTTGCTTCTACTTTTGACCAAGCACTGTGTGCTGTGCCACACGGGAACTCCCCTGTGCACCTCTGATGAATATTTACCTTCCTGATTATAACCAATCATGGTCAAATTGTACTTTAAGTTTGCTGATTTTTCAAACTTGCATGTAAAGATGATGCTGGTCTTGAACAAACTGACAAATGTTCTTTGCCTTTATTTCAAGTAACGCCAACAACCGATACTTTTTATTATAGGGAAGAAATTACACATTAAAGAAGACAAGGATTGGTAAGAAATAGTTGTATGAAGTAGTTTGCTAAATGTATCTCTGCAGTGAAAGAACTGCCAAGCAAATGCAAAATCAGACCTTGCCTTGGGGTTAACAATATCAACATTTCCTTTCGTCTCCTTCCATCTCTGTCCACATCCTTTGATTCTCTCATCCCAGCTGTCGTTAGTTTGTATGGCTGTAGGTCTGGAGGTCTGAGCTCTAGCAGTGCAGGCTTGTTATAAAGAATCTGTGAAAAACAATCAAGGATCCAGCCTTTGTTTGGTGGGGACACTGGGCTTCATTTCCATGTTGTTGTTTTTCTGTTCTTTAAAGGCAATTTCTTTACTGATGGAGTAAGACTCGAGATTGATAAATAGAACAAATGCTATTTTAAACACTGTATGATGATAATTTAATCAAATATGATTTGCTTTTAATAACTTCTTCATTGGCCCTTCCATTTTGAAAAGTGGCCATGTGAATGTTTTGCTTTTATGTTTTTAATGAGAGGGGAGATAAATGATCTTACTCGTAGGAGCAGAAGATGAATGATGCTTATTCCCACACTCTGTTTCATGAAACAAAATTAGCCCGCCCTGCCATTACAACCGACTGGCCTGAAAGTCCAAGCCCCCTGATAAAGCCAATGGCAACACTGGACTGAGTCCTTCCTCTGAACCTTGCTTGTGGATTTTTTTGTCCCCACCAAAACTCCTCTTGAATTTGATCTCCTATATGGTGCTGTTGAGACGTGGGGCCTAGTGGTAAGTATTTGGGTCATAAGGGCAGATCACTCGTCAATGGTTCAGTGCCCTACACTAGGTAGTAAGCCCCGGTAAGACTGGGTTAGTTCCCTTGCCAAGAATTTAGTTCCCTTGAGACTAAATTGTCAGAAAGCCACATGCACATCACTTTACCATACTTCAGGTTATGTTACAAGTCCACAGTGATCGAAACAACATGGTTTAGCACAAAAATAGCGACATAAACATATGAAACCTAATAGAAAACCTAGAGATGAAACCAGTCTCCCATAACCATTTGATCTTTGATAAACCAAACAAAAGCATACACTGAGGGAAAGAATTCCTATTCAATAAATGGTGCTGGGAGAACTGGATAATCACATATAGAAGACTGAAGCTGGACACCCACATTTCACCACTTACAAAAATTGATCCAAGATAGATAAAAGATTTAAATCTAAGATATGAAATAATAAAAATCCTTGAAGAAAGTTTGGGAAAAACTCTTAATGATGTCGGCCTGGGGAAAGATTTTACAAAGAAGATGTCAGTGGCAATTGCAACAACAACAGAAATAAACAAATGAGACTTAATTAAGCTGAAAAGCTTCTGTAAAGCTAAGGACACAACAATTAAAGCAATAAATATACAACCTCCAGAATGGGAAAAGATATTAGCATGTTACAAATCTGACATAGGCTTGATAACTAGAGTCTACAGAGAACCAAATTAATCAACAAAAAAAGAGCAAACAATCCCGTCTATCACTGGGCAAGAGTTATGAACTGAACCTTTTCTGAGGAAGACAAATGGCTAACAAATATATGAAAAAATGCTTATCATCCCCAATCATCAGAGAAGTGCAAATCAAAACCACCCTTAGGTATCAACAACCCCAGTGAAAATAGCCCACTTCACAAAGTCCCAAAGCTGCAGGAGCTGGCATAGATGTGGAGAGAAGGAGACACTTTTACCCTGTTAGTGGGATAGCAAACTAATACCGCCTCTTCGAAAAGAAGTGTGGAGAATCCTCAAAGAACTCAAATTAGACCAACCATTTGATTCTGCAATCCCACTACTAGGCATCTATCTAGAAGAAGAAAAGTCATTTTCTCATAAGGACATTTGTACTAGATTGTTTATTGCAGCTCAATTTACAAATGCCAAGATGTGGAAATAGCCTAAATGCCCATCAACCCAGGAATGGATTAACAAGCTGTGGTATATGTATACCAAGGAATACTATTCAGCCATAAAAAGATACAGTCTTTACATCTTTTATATTAACCTGGATGTAGTTGAAACACATTCTTCATAGTAACGTATCACAAGAATGGAAAAGCAAGACTCCAATGTACTCAATACTAAATACTAATATGCAAGACAGTAGATGAACTAATACACGCCCACACAAGAGAAAAACTCAATTCAAGTTGGGGGAGGGGATTGCTGTTCTCACACCTAATAGGCACAATCTCAGGGTATAGGGCACACCTCCCACTCCTGGGTGTGGGGCACAACTATAACAGGGACTTCACCTAACAAATGCAAAAATTATAACCTAATCCTTTGTACCTTCATATTAATCTGAAATTTAAAAAGTAAATAAATAAAAAGTAAAACTTGGAAATAAGGCAAAAGAAAAATAAAAAAGTAAAGGAAGCTACATGCATTTACCCTTGGCCTTCTCTGCCATGTTTTGATCTCTCAAGTGGCCCTCACCAGTGGCCAAGCAGATCCATAGCCATGCTCCTCACATTTCCCAGCCCACAGAACTATGAGTTGAATAAATATCTTTTCATTACAAATTATCAGCCTCAGGTATTCTATTATAGTAACATAAAACAGACTGAGACAGTTTTCACTGGCCAGATCCACAATACTCACTAGCATTTGCTCTGTGCCTGGTTGTTAGTGAAAGCACTTTCACTAACATGTGTTCCTTGCAGCTGTATGTATGTATCACTCCCATTTCACAGATGAGATGCTGAGGATAAAACCAACATAGTAAAGGTAAGTGCCAGCACTGGGACGTGGGCTTTGCCCTTCACCTTCACTTCCAAGCTCTCCCTGATCACCATGGTATACAGTGTAGAGGGATAACTAGCTTAGGCAGTCCGTGCTATAACCATGCAAAGAACTGAATCTTCTTCATTCCTAAACCACAGACCATGTGAAAAAGAAACAAATAGGAACGTATTAGTTTGCATTCCCACCAGCAGTGTAGAAGTGTTCCCTTTTCTCCACATCCACGCCAACATCTCTGGTTTGGGGATTTTGTGATGTGGGATAATCTTACTGGAGTTAGGTGGTATCTCAGAGTAGTTTGATTTGCATTTCTCTGATGATTAAGGATGGTGAGCATTTTTTCATGTGGCTCTAGACTATGCACCTGATTCTATATAAAACAAAGTATTATTTTTTCAAGATCTTTAAAATATGACAATAGAGCTTTAATAGGAATTGCATTAAAATTATATATTGCTTTGGGTAGTATAGACATTTTAACAATGTTGATTCTTTCTAGCCATGAACATGGTATACTTTAACATTGGTTAACATTTTCAGCTATTTCTTTTCTTAAAGTTTCATAGTTCTCTTTATAGAGATCTTTTACATCCTTTTTTAGGTAAACTCCCAAATAGTTCATCTTCTTTGGCACTACTGTGAAAGGAATAGAGTCCTTGACTGTTTTTTCGGCTTGGTTATTGTTGGTGTATATAAAGGCTACAGATTTATGGGTGTTGATTGTTCAATAAATTTTGTTTAAGATTTTTACATCTCTATTCAGCACAATAATTAAAATGGAACTTTTTTATAGTTTAATTAAATTGTGATATCTGTATTATGTTGACCTTCAAAACAGGATGATAAAAAAAAGAAGAGGTATATTTTAGGAAATTAGGAGATTTCTAGGCCACTTAAAAAACTTTCAGGATAATTGGCTAGTTGGCCTAACTATGCATAATATTGAGAAATGGTTCTACAGTGTCAAAGTCCAGACTGGCCAAGGGTTTGGAAGGTCCCTTCACTAATTTTTAATCATCTATTATGTGCTAACTATTATTACAATTAATAAGTGCATACTGATTAATGAAGATGACAAAAACAAGGTCCTCATGGAGCTTTCTATCTACTTATTATACTTATTTTTGACCATGATGTCTACAAATTTAACATGAAAATATTGGAGACCCTAGGGCCACAATGCCATGTGTTACATAATGCTCATCTGTTCTCATGAGCAAACTTTTTGAAACTCTGTTTAAATCTGGGTGAAAGACAAGAACACTTCTTCACATCTTATCTTACCCTGAAATATCTCCCAATTCTTTTTATATGTCTCATTTTTCACTTAAGGAAGAAGATAATTTTTTAAAAATACCATTAAACAGATAAAAGCAGGTACTATATTTGATCTTAGGCAAAAGTCCAAGATATGTGGAAGCACAAAAGACCTCCTAAACAGAAAGAAACTAGAGGAATCACACTGTCTGACTTCAAAACTGTAGTAACCAAATCATCAGAGTACTAGCATAAAAACAGACACAAAGACCAATAGAACAGAATGGGGAACCTAGATATAAATCTACGTATGTAATAGACAATTCTCTTTCAAAAAAGGTGTCAAGGGAAAGAGCAGCCTCCTCAATAAATGGTGCTGGGAAATTGGACAATCATATGCAGAAGAATGGAACTAGACCCCTATCTTTCACCACATACAAAAATCAAATAAAAATGGGTTGAAGACTTAGCTCTAAGACCTAAAACAGTGAAACTACTAAAAGAAAATGTTGGGGAAATGATGGAGGACATTGGTCTAAGCAAAGGTTGTCTTTGTGGAAGAACTCTAAAGCACAGGCAACAAAACAGAAATTAAAAAATAAGATAATATCAGGCTAAAAAATATTTGCACAACAAAGGAACCCATCAACAAAGTGAAGAGAAAACTCACTGACTTGGAGAAAATATTTGCGAACTATTCATCTGAAAAGCAATTAATGACTAGAATACATAAGAGACTCAAATAACTCAATAGCAAAACCCCAAATAATCCAATGACAAATAGGCGAAATATCAGGATAGAATTTTCTCAAAATAATATACAAATGGCTAAGAGTTATATAAAAAAGGCTAAACATCACTAATCATCAGGGAAATGTAAATTTAACCACAATGAGATATTATCTCACCTTAGTGAGACTGGCTTTTTCCAAGAAGTTAGGGAATAACATGTTGATTAGAATGTGGAGAAAGGGGAAACTCGCATAGTGTTGGTGGAAATGTAAATTATTGGCAGTACTTTGGAAAACATGGATAGAATTGGGGATCATTGTGCGAAGTGAAATAATCTAAGTATGGAAAGACAAATATTAGATATTACTCATATGTGGGAGCTAAAAACGTGGATCTTAGGAAGATAGAAAGATTGGTTGCCAGATACCTGGAAGGGTAGGGGAAAGGTAGTAAATAGAGGTTGATTAATGGTTACAAATATACAGTTCAATATAGAAGAAATATCTATCAATATAGAAGAAATATCTATCTAGTGTTTGATAGATCAGTAGGCTAACTATAGTTAACATTTATTGTTAGATTTCAAAATAGCTAGAAGAGTATAATTTGAATGTTCCTAGTGTAAAGAAAAGATAAATATTTAAGGTGATGGATATCTAAATAATCTTGTTTTGATTATAAGAATGTATCAAGTTATCAATGCACCCTGAAAATATGTACATTTATTATGTATGTATCCATAAAAAATTAAAGATGAAATTTAAAAATATTATTGAGACACTGAAACAAATGAAAAAGTAATATCAATATGTTTTGAAAATTGATATCTGAGATTGTGTAAGCAGCTAAGAGACCAAATTTAATTGAAAACAGTGCAATAAATATTGATCATTTAAAATATCATCTACCAATATTTATTTGACCTATATACACAGAGCCAAGCATTGGATATTGTTAATAATTTTCAAATGTAAAATCAAATGTAAATACATAGACTAGAGAAAATTCTTGTATGGAACTTCTTTAGCTTTCTAAATTAATTCACCAAAACTCAAATACCGTCCTTTATAACATTGGAAATGAAAGCTTTACTTTTTAATAGGAAATCTGCATTTCATTGTAAAACTAGAACACTTCATTCCTGACCTATACACACTTTCAGAAGCAGTAGTTTTTGTAGTGCTGAATACTTAGCATAAAGACATTGAGTCCTGAAAATTCATTTCAGGCATGAGAGACCAACATATATATAAAAATAAAATAACCACTTCCTTGGAGCAAAAGGCTATATTATGAAAACTCTCTAAAGTGATACCTTTTGTTTTATGTTTTGCAATTTTAAGTTTGTAAGTACTTAAAAATGAGGAATACGTACAATTTATGCTGATATAATTACAGTTTCTGGTACTACCTGGGGCACTTTTCAAGGGGGAAAGTAACCATCATATGGAACTCTGGATTTATCAAATCTTATCTTAACCTTGACTGTCAGGACACCTATACACAAACATCATTACCATTTCACCCTACGACATTTTTCCTTTTTATGAGTATTAAAGTACATATGTGACTGGTAATATTGAGCTACAAGTTTTGGCTCCAATTTTGTAATTTGGGATAAGTCACATATGGTATGTGAACTTTCTATTTTAAAAGTAAACCTCTTATTTATAATGTAAAGTTTATTTGACAATGAGTTTTTATAAATTAAATTTATGAAGGTTTAAAAAGCCCTACATAAGAACTTGCTGTAGTCTGAGGTATTTCTATTTGTTTATAAATTTAGAAGGTAGATCATGGTAGCAGTTGCCAGGGCTCGGTGTTTTCCACTATACCAAGATGTCTCTCACCTTAAAGATCACAAAAGTTAGAGTGTGTTCAATCCTGAGTGATACGAATGTCAATCACATTAGGAACTGAACATAACTAATGTTTGTTCATGAATGTAAGATATGTTATTCTTACAATGAGATACTAGTGAACCAATCCCTTCATATTGAATTTAAAATCAGTTGTTCAGAAAATATGTTTCAGGGAGTTACATGTGTTTATAGATCAAATGATCTCTATGTTTCTATGAATTTTGGTATGAAATGCACAACTGACAGTCCTCAAAAATTGATTTGTGGTTTGTGAACAAGAAGAAAAGGGTAATTTGACACACATAGCTAATGGATCAGTAAAGATCTGTACACTCCTTAGGTGGTTTGCAACTAGGTGGGGTTGTGCAGCTGCCTCTTCGCTAATGGATTTAAGTGGGAATGATGTGTACCTCTTTAGGAACAAAGCAGTTATACATGAAATAGATGTACCTTTTCTCTGTTCTCCTTTTTTCAAGTACAGAAGAGAAAGGAGCCCAAAGACCTGGGTAAGGACAGGATTACCAAAGGCTGTTAAACCAGAAAACCCCAGCTGGATTTACAAGAGTCAGAGAAATATCTATGACCTCAAATTATTGAACTACGGAGGTTTGGAGATTTTACTAAAATATTACTTAACCTTTCTAATATAGACTTCAACTTTTTTGCTGAGACAGAAGTTGCTCAAGATGTTTAATTGAGGAATAATGCCACAAATTTGGCTGTGGCCTCTCAATTGATAGTATTCTCATTTAAGCTTTACGAAACCCTATGAATTAGTTAGAAGGCAAATCCAGACGAATGTTACTGGGGAAAGAGGCTTGAGAATCTTCCCCCAGAGACATGCTGCAAACAAGTGTGGTGGAGACTTCCAACTCAGACGTCGGCATCTAAAGCCCAGGTGTTCCCAATGCTATTCTACTTCAGAAGGCCTATAGTTAGCAGCTCCAATATATCCACGAGGAACACAAACGCAATCTTAAGATCCAGCTGAAGTTTTATGATATGAATATTTTCCTGTGCATATATTTCAGTGAAATATATGATATGTACAGGAAAATATACATATCATAAATGTTTAGCTTCAAACATATTTTGGAAATTAAGCACACTTAAGGTAACTAGAACCTAGATAAGAGCCATGCTGTTCCCAAAATCTGTGATGTTCCTGTCATACACCCAGTTACTAATTCCTCTGAGGACGACTCTTTTAAACTATAGGCTAGTTTACTGCATCATAGTTTATGTAAGTTCAATAAAACATCTTTTTCTCTTTTGCAAGACTATTTTTTGGGGGAAGGAATATTACATTTAAGAAATTCATCCATATTGTTCTCTATAGTTGAAAAATGTTTAAATTGCTATAGGTTATCTTCCTGTTGGTATAAAAAACAATCCATCCTACTAATAATGATGGACATTTGGGTGTTTTTCAGTTTGGGTTTATTAGGAATAATCAGTGTCAGTTTAAATGTTTTTTGGTTACATGGATTGTTTTAATAATGTTAGAGTCATGGTTATAAATGTGCCTTTTACTCAGACAGTGTTCATTGCACTTGATCAGTGGCAGTCTTGAGTCCCACATTTCACCAAATGAGCATACAAACAAGAAGACCAAAGGGCATGGAAATATAATCCCAGTTGGTTACTCAACAGTCTATTTTTCTTAAATTGTGAGACACAGGAATCTTAATTTTGAATTTCCTTTTATAGAAAGTACAGAAAATTTATTACAGAAAGAGTTACAGAAAATAGCACACAATTCACAGGTTGAAATTACCAAGTTGGTATAGGCAAAAGGCTATAAATTTGGAAAAAGTAGATTTTACTTTATATCACAGGAACTTTGTTTAAATAACTTTCAAGGTTGAGCTTTGTGATCTGTGTGATGGGGTTAGATTCTTGCAAATATAATAAAATTTATATAAACACCCTTTGTAATTTTTTTTTTTGAGACATAATGTCCTTCTCTCACTCCTGCTAGAGTGCAGTAGCATTCTGCATAATTCTCACTAACTCAAATTCGAACTCCTGGACTCAAGTGATCCTCCTGCCTCAGCTTCCAAAGTATGGAATCTGAAAGGCACTATGTAAATATTCATCATTATTAGGGCTAGATTTACATAGCAAAGAGATACTAATGCTAAATATTTGTAACAGGTGAAACAGATCTAAGGACAAATCTATTGGGCTTTTCTCTGTTTAATTTACTTTCTTCATTCTTTGCTTTTGAGTACACTTTTATTTCATTTGTTTAGTTAGACAACGAGAGTAAAAAAGAGAGAGAAAAGAAAGCCATCCAGGAAATAAGAAGCTTTAAATTCTTAACGGGAACTAGGCAGGCCCCCCACAGATCAAGATGTTATGGACATCAACATCCATTTCTCCCTTCTCTAGGGACTCATAAACTGGCTAGATGTCCTCTAATTTCCACCCTGGACACTAAAGGGCCCTGGTGTTTTGCCGGCATGTGATTATGCCCTCCCCAAGGGATCTGCAATTCAGGCACCATCTCCTATTCTCCTTGCTACAGCAGAAGTGCTCTGCAATCATAGGCAAATTTATAGGTCAATGAGTTGAGAATTGGTTGTCTTTACGTTTCTGACTTTTAATACATTTTGCACAAATTAGTTAGAATGTAAAACAGGTTGAGATTTAAAAATTGAGAGTTGCCACCTTGCATTAATATTCACAGTATTGCCTGCTTATTTTTAGTTTCTGGATTAATGTAGCATTGACATGGCTCCTGTCTCTGTCAATAAGAAAAGTATGATAAAATGAATAAATGCAAACCAAAGAATTTGCAAGTCTCATGATAAGTGTGATTTTTTTTAAGTTAAATAACTGATGTACATTTGGGAACAAACTAACTTGAAGATTTTAAAAGCCAATTTTAGCTTAGCTGCTGGGGTTTGTTTGAAATCTACCACTGACTGAGGTGTGAAACTTATATTTGATACAGTAAATCTTGTCGACTGTTATTTTAAAGGACTGAAATGTGCTTTTATAGCAAAATTGTTTCAAATAAAAAATACATTTTTACAATCTCACTCTGTCATAAACTTTCATGTCAGATTTTAGCTCCACATATATGCAGAGGATGCATTATGCAGGAATAGGAAGGAGGCATAACTTGTTTTAGTTTCCATTATGAACAAGAGAGAGAGAAAGAAGAATGTTCTACACTGTTCATGTGATCAAAACATTAAATATTATATAGGTGATCAGAAAGGACTAATAAGCTTATCTTGAGTCATTAGACTATTGATTACTGCTGCAGAACAGCTCTTTTATTTAATATTCTGTAATACTATTTATCTACGGAGTTCTATGCAATGTGGTTATAATTTCTTCCTCTTTACCATATTTCCCAAATGAATTATTTGAAAACTCCAGGTCAAAATTCCATAAAAGTGGCGTACCTAATTTATATCATCTCCTCTCTAAGATTTCAAAAAATTGAGTTTTGTGGAAAATGTTTTAAAGCAATAGTTTTATAAATTGTAGCTCTCTTCCTTGGTATAGGTACTATTAGCTTGAGTTGGAAAGCAGTTTAGCAGTTTCTATTAGTGAGATTATAATGTCTTCTTGTGTGAGTCTGTGAAATATAAGGATGCAGAGTTGAAATGACATCAGATCACTAACATTGATTAACCATTGGCATACTGTATACTAATAGATCATTGGCAGAATGCACATTAACAGATATCAGTGACAGAAGAGATTGGCAGGCAGTTTTTGTATTGGTGGGCATTTCATTTAAGAACATAGGAATGTGTTTATTTGCTGATTTCAGACTCTGGGGCACTCAAGAAAGGCATTTAAAAAAATAACTTGGCTGTGAAAAGAACTATAAGGCATTGGTTACTTGTTAAAAAAAAAAAAAGCCAATACAATTTGCTGAGCATTTCTTTAAAAACATCCTCAGCCTTTATACTTAGTCTATTAGAGATTCAGTCTGTGTGTGTATATGTAAATGGTTGTGGGTGTATACATGCATATACATATATATATATGATGCTCTTAATACTTTTCTCTTACATTGTCACTACAAAGTACACTTAGGGAAATTCAAACGGAATAAGAAATGTGAAAATGCTTAAAGGTGGAAGTTAAAAACTGAAAATCCTGACTCTTGTGCCTATTATTATGCTTGGTATTTTTTACATTTCTGAGTTCATTGATTCTCGGAACAGCTTTGTGTGGTTATTTTAGCTAGAATGAGGGCCTAAACATGATGATTTTTCATTTGATATGTAGGTTTATGCTGCTAAAGTATGGAAGAGCTAGGCTTTTAATCTAGGCTATCACGACAAACTCAAGGCGCTTTCCTAATATACAAAAATTCTAAGGAGGGCAGTGCCTGTGGCTCAGTGAGTAGAGCACCCACCGCATATACTGAGGGTGGTGGGTTCAAACCCAGCCTCGGCCAAACTGCAACAACAACAAAAAAATAGAAGGGCGTTGTGGCGGGCGCCTGTAGTCCCTGCTACTTGGGAGGCTGAGGCAAGAGAATCGCCTAAGCCCAGGAGTTGGAGGTTACTGTGAGCTGTGATGCCACAGCACTCTAC
>CAUYRH010039047.1:0-52774 GCA_963574655.1 Perodicticus potto
TTTAATTTCTGTTTAGAGGATCTGTCCAGCTCTGTAAGAGGAGTGTTAAAGTCCACTGTTATTATGATATTATAGGATATCATATTGCTCAGACTAAGTAAAGTCTGTTTCAAGAATCTAGGAGCATTTAAATTGGGTGCATAAATATTTAAAATTGAAATGTCTTCTTGTTGTATTTTTCCCTTGACCAATATAAAGTGACCATCTTTGTCTTTTTTGACTTTAGTTGCTTTAAATCCACACGTATCTGAAAATAAGATTGCAACTCCTCTTTTCTTCTGAATTCTGTTTGCCTGAAAAATTATCTTCCAACCCTTAACTTGGAATTTTAATTTGTCTTTTGAATCTAGGTGTGTTTCCTGCAGACAGCAAATGGATGGTTTATGTTTTTTAATCCAGTCAGACAATCTGTGCCTCTTCAGTGGGGAATTCAAGCTATTAACATTTATTGAGATAATTGATAAGTGTGGTAGTGTTCTATTCATCTTATTTTGTGAGAGTCCATTGCTTAATTTTATCTTTTCCATCAGTGTGGAAGTTAGGTTCTGTCTTTTAATTTCTGAGTTCTTACTTTGCTGTCAATCCATTTTGATGGTCAGCGTGAAGAACAGGTTGAAGTATTTCCTGTAGAACTGGTCTTATTGTGGTGAATTTCCTCAGTGTTTGTATATCAGTAAATGATTTGATTTCTCCATCAATTTTAAAGCTTAGTTTTGCAGGATATAGAATTCTGGGCTGGAAATTTTTCTGTTTAAATAGATTAAAGGTAGATGACCATTGTCTTCTTGCTTGAAAAGTTTCATTAGAGAAATCCATCATGCTGATGGATTTGCTCCTGTAGATCAACTGGCGCTTACTCCTGGCAGCTTGAAGAATCTTTTCTTTTGTCTTGGCTTTGGACAGGTTCATCACAATGTGTCTTGGAGAAGGCCGGTTAGAGTGGAGGCGACCTGGGGTCCAATATCCCTCTGAAAGGAGTGTCTCAGAATCTTTGGTGATATCTGGGAAATTTTCATCTATAATATTCTCTAGTATGGCTTCCATTCCCCTGGGGCATTCTTCTTCCCCTTCTGGGATACCTATTACTCGTATGTTTGAACACGTCATAGAGTCCCATAATTCTGTCAGTGAACATTCTGCTTTCTCGTTCTTCTTTTCTGCCTCTTTAACTATCTGAGTTATCTGAAGAGCTTTGTCCTCTACCTCTGAGATTCTTTCTTCTGCATGGTCTAATCTGTTGTTGATGCTTTCTATTGCATCTTTAAGTTCCCTACTTGACTGCTTCAGTTCCTTCAACTCTGCTATAGCCTTTCTATATTCTTCATATTGTTCATCTCTTATTTGATTCTGTTTTTGGATTTCCTTTTGGTTATCTTCCACTTCATCAGCAGTTTCCTTCATTGTTTCCATCATTTACTTCATTGTTTTCATCATCTGTATTCTAAATCCCCTTTCTGTCATTTCTAACATTTCCTTATAGGTGGAATCTTCTGCAATAGCCACCTCACAATCCCTTGGGAGTGGGGGTTGCTCTGGACTGGTTTTTCATGATGCCAGGAATTTTCTGCTGATTCTTCCTCATGAGTGATTTCTTTTATCTGTTTCCTTGCCCTAATTTTCCTTTCACTTCCTCCTGCTCTTTAAGTTGCCATGCCTCTGGACTAGGGTTTAAATGAGTCCTTTTGGTACAGAACCAGAAGGATGAGAAGATTGAAGAGCAAGAAGGGAAAAAAGAAAGAAAAAGGAGAAAGGAGAGGGTGTGGGTAGAAGCAAATATTGACAAAAAGAAGAGAGGCACAGAAAGAGGGGGACAGGAGCAATAAAGGTGTACAGTAGGGTAGTTTAACCCAACCTTAAGAACCCCCACCTCTAGGGGTGCCAGGTTGGGTGGTTCCCTTGAGGTCAGCAGCTCTTTGCCAGCCTGTTTAGACGCAGTACCCCACCTCCACCAAGTAGAGAGAAAAGACAAAAATGCAAAAAATAAAACCAAAACAAGCAAAATGAAAACTTTACGGGATAAAATTGGGGTAAAAACCAAATAATAGGGCTAGAAACACTAGCAAAAATGAAGTTCTAATTGTTGAAAAAAGCAACAATGGAAAATTATATTTAAATTAGAAAAACTAAGAAATAAAAACAAAAGAAAAATCTATAGGGAAATGTTGAAATTAAAAACAAAAAAACAAAACAAACAAAGCAGTATATCTTGCTGAGTATTGTCTGAGCAACAGGTGATCTTCTGGGGTATGATATGTTAATTGAAATGCTGATACAGCTGTACAAGATGGAGACTGGAGGCCTCTAATGATTTCTCAAACCCCACAGGGTGGAGAACCTAAATCTCTCCTCAGTCCACTTAAAAGGCACTTTAAATTGCTAACTTGGACTAAGCAGAAGCTTTCCCAGGAAAGCACTTGTCATTGGGATCACTCCTTAAGTGGCTATCCACTTACCCAGTGTGCCAAAACTGGTCTCACTCTATGCCCCTGAGGGCTAAGGCTGCAAGGTGCCTCAGTCCCCACCTTTAGGCTTCTCAGTCACTAGATTACCCCCACCCCCCCATGCTTGTTCTGCCACCCTGAGAGTGGAGCTTGCTGGGGCAGTTATCCCACAATGGCTCCGGATGGCCCACAGCCAAACACTATTAGCTCTGTCTGGCTTGGTGGCTCAGTCTGGGACCCTAGACAACACTTAAAGTTCTCTGCATTCTTTCCCAAGTTCTCCCAAGGTAATTCAACTGAGTGCCAAGACCAAAAAAACCCAAACAGCTCACAGGTAAGGCCTTTTCAGTTTGCAATCTCACTGCTGCTTTACTTAGCTGCCGGCGGGATTAGACCGAACGAACACGTGAAACCATTTGCCAGTTCTCCACTGCTTCTGTCTTCCTCGTGGGGTCCAGAAGTCTCACGCTGACTCCCTATGTCCCCAAAGGGATGTTTCTGGGCAGATCCCACCAGCCAGAGATGACTGAAGTCTTCTCTCCCCAGTCTCACCGTGCCCAGTTGCAAGGAAGCTGTTACTCGACCACCGTCTTGCTCCACCTTTTTTGTCTTTTTCAAGGAGAGCTTGGCCAGTTTGCATTCATGTCCTCTTGCTTCATGTGGGGAGAGGATGGCCAGAAGCTGTGGGAGGTGCAATAAGGCATGCTGTGCCCACTGCACCTGCAGATGCCCCAGGCCTGGGAGGTGCTGTCCCAGTGGCATGTGGCCTCTGCTATGAGGAAGGGCACTCAACCCAGTGGCCCAGAGCTCAGAATAACGTCATTTTATGGCCATATCACAACAAACGCCCATGCAAGGTAACCATCATAAAGCACTATTTAAGTTTTTTGTTTTTTTGGTTTTGTTTTTTTTTTTTTTGAGACAGAGCCTCAAGCTGTCACCCTGGATAGAGTGCTATGGCATCACAGCTCACAGCAACCTCCAATTCCTAGGCTCAAGCAAGTCTCCTGCCTCTGCCTCCCAAGTAGCTGGGACTACAGGCACCCGCCACAACGCCTGGCCATTTTTTGATTGCAGCCGTCATTGTTGTTTGGTGGGCCCAGGCTGGATTCGAACCCGCCAGCTCAGGTGTACGTGGCTGGCGTCTTATCCCGTTGAGCCACAGGTGCCGAGCCTATTTAAGTTTTTTGAAACAAGAAACCAAAAATATTAAAGATAAGCCTAAAAATAAGGTCTTTGGTAACCCACCTAAATGAAACACAGCTGTGCTTTCACACGAGCCTGGCACTGCATTGAGTCATGGTTCTGAAGCCAGTGTCAGAGCTGTTTCCATATTCTCCCTTTCACTTTACCTCAAGTCAGATCCTTTTTATATTCCTCGTAATTCCATTTTATTTTCCTTTTCAACACTGGCCTACTTGTCTATTTAGGAGAGAAGCAGTAATTTACCCAAACATTCATTCCTACTGCACATTTAGTCAAATAAAGTTTTTATTTAAATGATGCTGTAAAGAGCATTTTCTTGGTGAGAATCTTCAAGCCGCCTCCCAGGAGCAGGACTTTGGGGTCTGCCCATGTCAGGTTCTCATGCCTGCTGCTCTGTGTCACCGAAACGTATGCTACTTTTAAAGTGCTATCTGCAAGTGTTGTGTTCAAGGTGGTTTCGGGAGGAACCAGGAGCTTTTAGGCTATTTAAGAGTTTGTAAACTAATACCACCACCCTTGATGCAAACAAGTTATGGATCTTATAAAAGAAAGAAACAAGGGGCAGCGGCTGTGGCTCAAAGGAGTAGGGCGCCGGCCCCATGTGCTGGAGGTGGCGGGTTCAAACCCAGCCCTGGCCAAAAACTGCAAAAAAAAAAAAAAAAGAAAAGAAACAAAATCTGTATGAAGTTGAGCTGGAAAACATTACCTGTCACATCTGCTGTGTACCTCAGTGGTTAACCTAGATTTCCTTTTACTGTAAATTGACTTGTTTAAAAAGCCTTAATTTTAGAAGATGCCTTATTTTTAATAATACTGATATTTAATGAACCCTATTTTAATGTTCCATAGGAAGCATTTCACATGAATTCTCACACTTACTCCTATGACAATGCAGGAGAAAGGTGCTGTTTTATTTTCTAGCTTTGGAAACGGGGCTTGGAGAAGCAGGTGACCCAAGGTCACTCACAGAAGGCAGAGACTGAGCAGTGCCGTCCTGCTCATCTGCTCAGTCACTCTCAGGCACTGAGAGGGACAGTGAGTATCAGAAGATTGATGCATTAGCATACTGAGAGTTGGCGTCTGTGACTGTGCCTACCCAGAGTAGGGTGGGGGGACTCGCCTTCTGGTGCAGGGAACCTCTGAGCCAGGGTCCCGACCCTTGTGCCCTCTGCTTCCTGCCCCCGAGTGAGAGCGCCGTTGGTGACGGAGGAGATGAGTGTATTTGGAAATGATGTTTCCTGCACATGTAGAGCCCAAACCCCAACGTTATTTCATTGGTCCCTGTGAGGAAAGGGTCAGTGAAATGCCCTTTCTGGAAGAGAATCTGACCAGGGCTCAGTGCCTGACGCTATGTCCCTGAACATCCCAACGTGGGCCACAAATGAGTGTGTCACCTTACTTGGCAGGACAGACTTCACAGATGTAATCACGATGGCTAATCAGCTGACCTTGACAGAAGCCCAGGAAGGCAGCAGGGGCTCCAGGCATGAGGGTTGGGGCGGGGCTGCAAGAAGGAACTGAATTCTGCCCACAGTGGCTTCTCCCCAGCCACCCTCAGGCATGGCCCCCACCTGACCACGGGAGGCTTCAGCAGAGAGCCCAGTCACACCACTCGGGACTGCTGACATGGTGCCGTTTCAGCCGTTAGGGTTGCCCAGTGAATGTTGTCACGTCCCTCTCGTAGAGGGCTGAAGAAAGCCTACACACTCCTCCAGTCCCTGTCCTGGACTCAGCGCTGCAGTCACAGAGGCCCCAGGTCCCCGCCTGCCTCTACGCTGCCCCTGGGCTTGGCTGTGAAGCAACTCACAAAAAATCCAATCTCATAGTTTTGCCCTTTAATGAGCTTTGTCTGTTTACATATGTTGTGATTTTCAATGCAGTTGGGCTTCTTTTTTAATTTGTACTTTCTCATGGTTTTTTCTCCCTACTTGGCCCTTTTTGCTCATCTCACTGTCACCCCTTCAGACGACGCTGAGAGTTGGGCTTTCGGGTCCTGTTATTTTGTAGGAATCTAAAACCTTTACTATTTATCTTAAAACATTATTCAGTCTCTTTTCATTCTTCTCAACCATCCTGAGTTCCTTATGTCCCTGGTGCCACCGGCATGGTTTATAGATGTCCCTGATGCCCTCTGCTCTATCTTTGTTTTCTAACCCCAGAAAATAGATCCTGCTACCGTCTTCCTGGTCATTGTTACAGTACGGAGGGTTTCACTTCACTCACGTTCATGATTTTCTTCCTTCACTCTCTTTTTGCCTCTTAAACTTCCTTTCTTTTTTTTTTCTTGTAGAGACAGTCTCACTTTATCGCCCTCAGTAGAGTGCAGTGGCGTCACACAGCTCACAGCAACCTCCAATTCCTGGGCTCAAGCGAGTCTCTTGCCTCCGCCTCCCAAGTAGCTGGGACTACAGGCGCCCACCACAACACCCAGCTATTTTTTGGTTGTAGTTATCATTGTTGTTTGGCAGGCCCAGGCTGGATTCGAACCCGCCAGCTCAGGTGTATGTGGCTGGCGCCTTAGCCTGCTGAGCCACAGGCCTCGAGCCTTGTATAACTTCTTGAAGCCCCTAAAGGTATGTTTAGGTTAAACCACCTTGCTTATTCTTTGGAAGCAATTTTTGCCTCATCCTTGAAAGACAGTTTGGCTGGTCGCACACACCTGGGCTGACAGTTACTCTCTCCAAGAGTTTTGGTGACGTCACCTCTGTCCTTTGGTGTCCAGTGTCAGGCTTGTGCCACCCCTTTGTGGGCCACCTGCCTTTGCTCTACAGTAGCTATTAGGGTCTCTCTGCCTTTGTTATTCTACAGTTTCAATAGATTTATTTCTATTTAACAACCTCTTGGGATTCACTGGGTCTTCTGAATAGGACAATTCATGTCTGGATTCTTCCCTTCCATATCTTTAGTGTAACTTCCTCTGTGTGCCCTGTCCTCTCCCTGGAATTGACAAGGGTAAACTGCTCTCTCTCCCTCTCATACTCTCCTGCTTTCCCAGCTTTCTGCACTGTGTTCTGCATAACATCTGACTTCAGGTCACTGATTATTTTTAGGTGTGTGGAATTTGCTATTTGCATGTTCTCTTTCTCTTTCTCTTTCTTTTTTCTCTCTCTCTCTCTCTTAGTTATTTTTGAAAAAGAGTCTCACTCTGTCATCCTTGGCTCTTTTTGCTCATCCTTGGTAGAGTGCTGTAGTGTCATAGCTCACAGCAACCTCAAACTCCTGTGCTCAAGTGGTCCTTCTGCCTTAGCTGGAAGTATAGGCCCCTGCCACAACGCCCAGCTAGTTTTTCTTCTACTTTTAGTAGAGACAGGGTCTCACCATGTTGCCAAGACTGGTCTTGAATTCCTGAGCTCAAGTGATCCTTCCACCTCGGCCTCCCGGAGTACTGGGACCACAGGCCAGGCATGAGCCACATGCCCAGCCTGCTATTTGCATTTCTAATTTCAGTTGTTATATTTTTACTTCTAGAAGCTGTATTTCATTTTTGACGGTATCTTGTTCCTCTGTCAGCTTCAGTACTGTCACTTCAGTACCCTCTGATTTCTGCGTTGATCACCATCGCTCATGTTCTGTGCTGTATTTCCCCCACCTGCAGGGCCTGGCTGGCACATGCACACTGCTCCCCTGTCTGGTGACCTTGTGCTGTAAAGTCTTGCTCGCGCTGGTGGTGTTCTGAGGGATCTGAGGGTGAGCTCCTTTCTATCTGCTCTACCAGGACCTGGGGCTGCCCACTTGGAAGAACAAGTGTGTGGATGCTCAGGCTTTAAGCCTACCTGAAGACAGCCTGTGGCTACAAAGTCTCTGTAGAGACTGTAGCAGAGGCAAACTTCTGTTGGTCCTCTGCTCAGAGCTGAGGTTAACACACAGCGTCCCATCACCTCCCGGCCAGCGGGTTTCCCTGTGTTCCTGCTGAGGCCTTGGGGGCTCCCAGGCTACGTCCGCTTCTCTCCCACTTCCTGCCCCTGCAGTCCAGACTGTCTCCTGCCACCCATGCCACTCCCAGGCCCAGGTTCCTGCCACAGGTGGTCACGCTCCTCCATGCTCTCGAGCTGGGGAACCCTCTCCTCCTCTTCAAAGGTTCATATGCCTTTGTGTGTGTCTCCAGGTCCCAGGTGTGGTGGGAAGGGGTGCTCCTGGCCCAACACCTCAGTCACCAAAACTTTATGGAGGCTTTTTCAAGTTCACCCTTTGCCCAGTGTTCCCAGCACTGGACAAATGGCCCTGCCTGCCTTCTCAGCTCCTGGGAAGCCCACGTGCACTGGTGTTCAGGGCAGCGTCTCCTGGACGCTTTTCCAGAATCATCCTGCTGCTGCCCGTGCCCGGCCCTGGTAGCAGAATTGCTGTTGGTCAAAAGGTCCGTCTCTGTCCTGCCCTGGCAGCTGTCTCTGATCGGCCTCATAGCTTCTTTGCTGCAGCCACTGGGCACTCCTTTGTCCCCACTATTTGAGGAAGCCCAGGGCCTGAGAGAGCTGCCTTGTGTCCTCCCACACCTGGCCTGTTCACCGAGGCTGTGGGGAGCAGCTGTTTCTGGGGCCTCCCACAGACCAGCCTGCCTGCCATGGCGTTTCCAGCTTTCCTAAGAGTGAGCCTGGACACGTGGGGGCGAGGTAGGATGTGTGCTCAGGGCTTTTGTCCTGCCCATTCCAGGCAAGGGCAGGGGTTGGTGGCTGCCGTTACTCACATGTCCCTGCCTGTGACCACCCTCCACTGAGCACACAAATTTCCGTAGCCCAGCCGTGAGGACAGCTCCTCAGGGGCACGTAGCAGCCCTGGTGTGTCCTGGAAAGGCCTTTTAATAGAAACAGGAGGTGTAATCTGTCACAGGCGGCTTCCCGCAGCATCCAGCCTCCATTAGGTAGCTAATGTGGTGGTGAGGGGTAATGGGCCAGGCAGCCTAGAAACAGATGGCACCAGCAGAAAGGTACGACTCTACGGCCATCCCCAATTCGCTTCCTGGCCATTTGTCCCTCGCTCCCCCAGAGTTGGTAACTGGGTCACTGAATCCTCAAGCCTGACTGCTGTTGAGCAGGGCTTGGGTACATCCCTGTGGCCCCATGGTGGTGGGAGGGTGACTGCAGTGTGGGGCCTGTACAGCTGTCCCTCCATCCTCTTTAGGGTGGCGGCCTCCACTGCACCCCACACTCTCCCTCCTTCACCTCCATGTCTGGCCCAAATTCTGTCCTGCTGAGTGACCTGCCTGTTGCTCCCCTGGCTGGGGCCAAGCAGAGCCAAGGTCTGTCCTTAGCTATGAGGAGCAGGATGTGTATCTGTCCAGTGACCCGGCCCTACCTCAGGAGCAGACAACCTCATCTCCTGCAGGTTGAAAACAGGGCCTGTGCAATGTGGGGGTGTTAGGGCTGTGCCCCCAGATTTGTATGTTGAATTCCTAGCCCCTGGAGCCTCAGAATATGACTATATTTGCAGACAGGTCCTTGGAGAGGAAGGTCGGGTAAAGTGAGGTCATTACAGTGGCCCTGACCCAGTAGACACAGCTGCACACAGAAGTGACCACACATGGGCATGTATACATGCCAAGGGAGAGGCCTCGGAGCTGCCAGCCCTGCCACACCTGACCTCAGACTCCAGGATGTGAGAGAATCGGGGTCTGTGTCTACAGTGGCCCAGCACAACCACCTGCCCTCCAGAGCAGGGTCTCTGTGGGCTCCTGGGGCCTGGCTTGTTTCATGACTGAGCACACCGGCCGGCCCTTCTAGACCCCCGTGAGGATGGCTGGGCAGTGCAGACACCTGCACAGAGCTCCTGGACAGGGTGGAAGACACACGAAGCTGTGACTGTGCCCGCAGGGAGCTCCCAGGGCAAGGGCACAGGGGGCTTAGCTCTGCAAGAGGCCCGGGTCAGCCACTGGGAAGCGGATCTGAGGACTGAGTGACCCGGGGTGTAAATCCTCAGAGAGGCGAGGGAACCAGAGTCCCAGCTGGGTCCGGGCAGCCAGGCTGCTCATGTTTACAGCCCGAAGTGTCCCAGTTAGCTGCTGCCTTGGAACAAATCACCCTCAAACCTAATGGCTTCAGCAACGGCCATCACGTAATTATCTTGCACAGTTTCTAAGGTCAAGATTCCAGGAGAGCTGAGCTAATGATTCTGCTTGGAAAATATACTCTGCCTCGCAAAGCCCTGTGCGGACTGGGGCCCAGCTGCACTTCCTATTGTCTGGTGGAGAACTGGAAGGCGAGGCTGGAGGAGACACAGGCTGGGCTGGCATGAGGGGCAGGAGGTGGGTGAGGGATGGGGCCACTAGGGCTCTGTCCTCAAGTCCTGTACCCGCCCCCTGAGCCAGGCCACCAGCCGTGCGCCTTCATGGGCATCACTGTCCCACAGCACTTCCAGACACACTCACCATACCCACGGGCCCCTCTGCTCTTGAGGACAGGCTCGTGGTGGTCCAGCGACCTGGCCAGGGCCTGGGGCCATCAATACCCAGCTCAGCACTTGGTCCAACTCTCAGGCTTCCAGACGGCCCCCTGAGCCACAGGCACAGCAGGGACATTTGCTTTCTGCTCTTGAGGGGCTCCAAGCGCTGCAAGTCACACCACTAAAAGCAAAGTTAGTCTTGTGACATCCCATAGAGAGCAACCAGGACACATTCATAGCTGTAGCAGCCTGTGCGAGTGGAGGGCTGGCCCTTGCGGTCTCGACTCTCCACAGGACTGGACTGCTGTACATAGTTATTCAGGGTGTCAGGGAGCCCTGCTGGGGTCGAGGCGCAGAAAACCGGCTTCTCCCTCCACACAGCGCTGGGCAGGACAGGAGAAGGACGCCTTGCTCCCAGGCCCAAGGGCTCCCGCCCCACCCTGCCATCAAGGCAGCGTGATCCTCAGAGGCACATGTGGGCCAGGGCTGTGTCCACGCCACCCGGGGATGTCTCTTTTCTTCCTTCATGTTATTTATTACACTGCTCACATTAACAGAAATAAAAATGAAAGGAAAACAAAGTCACCTGTGGTCTTACTGTCCTAATAGAGCAGATTCTGCTTTGCATTATTTGCTCAGAGTCTGTACTTTTTCTTTAACACCCTCAGTCCAGAGACATTTATTAAATATCCCCTGACTTAACTTAATACGCCTCGCTCACCCTGCCTGCTCTTGTCTCTCTGCATAGCCTAAGAATTACACATTGGTCACTACGGACCCTCCTTTAAGCAGAGGGACCCTGACTTACGCACATGTTCAGACCCTAGACTGTTTCTGAGGCTCTAGAATCGAAGCCAGGGCGGTTCACTCGGCTGCATGAGCTGTGCATCTGACCCTGAGCACCCAATTCCATTTGTCAGCACCTTGATTTTCTCCAGTGTAAAAGCAAAGAAATGGCCCCCAGGCCACTGGTCAGCCTCTGGGAGGGCTGCGGCTGTAGTCCCGGCAGAGGGTCGCAGGGTCCACTTCTGCGGTGTCCTCCTGCTTCTGCCTGTCCTCTCTGCACAGATTTCCACACGCTGGTTTCCAGGGGAGAGGTGGCTGAGCGTGCTGAGTTTTGCGCTTTGGATTTCCAGCGCTTTGAAAACGCTGATGATTTTTTTTTTTGGCAGTTTTTCCCCGGGGCTGGGTTTGAACCTGCCACTTCCGGTATATGGGGCCGGCGCCCTACTCCTTTGAGCCACAGGTGCTGCCCCAAAACGCGGATAATTTGATGAGCGCCCCTGTGGTGACCTGTGCTCTGTAGGTTCTCAGGTTTCTGGTCAGATGCTGGGGCTAAGCGAGTGCTCTGAAGTGCTCTGGGCTTGTGCTGTGTATGTTCTGACGCCTGGAGTTTTCTCACTTAATTCCTAGAAATATTGACTGAATAATACCTGCAAGTCCATCGACCCTGGCTTTGTCCTGGAGAGAGATAAGGGATGGCCCACAGGCCAGGGCAGATGGGGGCTGAGGCCCTGCACAGGGGACTCACAGCCCCACTTATGTGTCTGCAGCTCAGGACGTTTGTATCCCCCCATCCCAGCTCTGTGTGGAAGCCCCCAGTAAGGGACGAGGGGCGAGGGCCCAGCACCCCTCTGTGCCCCCGCAGGGCTCTCTCTCCTCTCCAGGCTGAGCCAAAGACGATGGAGGCTCAGATTGAGCTTCCAGAGAATCATAGACCTTTCAAGGCTCAGCTCAGGGTCCTTTGAACCTTTTGCAGGGTGGTGGTAACTTCAGCCGGGCACCTTCCCAGACACTTTCCTCTGCAGAGGTGGAGGCAGTGTGTCTCCCGGGGTGGGGAGGTCAGGGATGACAATAGCACCTCCCCTGACCTCCCTCTCTGTCACCTGCCCCTGTCACCTGGTGGGCATCAGTCTGGGATCTGCCAGAGTTCTTTGGCCCCAGAACATGAACGTGGAGGGGACTTTATCAGACAGAACCAGGCCATCCTGGAGGACAAGGACAGGGCCAGAAAGAGGCACTCACTTGAGACTCTGGGAACTCACAGTGCAGAGGGGCCAGACCAGTACACTGGGTATAGGTGACACCAGGGGAAGGGCCAGAGGCCAGAGGTAGTGCAAACACTGGTCCTATGGCTTGGAGCATGAAGCCACTACACTGTGTCTCTGCCCAGCCCGTAACTGGCCCTTGGCCACACACCAGGTGCCAGAGTCTCTGGGGTGGATGGGGCTCCAGGACCTCAGGGGAGGACAGGGCAGAGAGTCAGCCAACACCGTGAACATGGGGCCTGCTCCTTCCAGGTGGTCAAGCTCAAGGTAGAACTGGGGTAGACAGAGGTGCCAGAGCCTCACACAGGGAGGCCAAGGCTGAGAAACAGGCGCTGTGCAGCACAGGGTGGGGGTGAGGGCGGTCAGGGCTGGCAGCAACGACTCAGCCATCTGCATACGTCTTCAGCCTCTTCAGCCGTCCCTGAAGAGTCCACAGCTATGCTATCTGCCCCACTTATGCAGCAGATGGCTAACGACTCAGCCATCTGCTGCATAAGTGTGCACCCGTGTGTGTGTGTGTGTGCATGTACAGGGGATTTAAGTTTGCAAGGTCACCAGCAGGGAACTGGAAATGGAGCAAAAACAGCCCTGGTCACCTCCACAGCCAAACCCTCCCCAGCCCCAAATGGGCCCCCAGGCTTGGCACAGTGCTCAATGAGGGGAGCACTTGGGATCCCAGGGGTCCAGCAGAAAGAGAGTGACCAGGAGCAGCTTCCAGGGTGGTCAGTGCCAGGCGCGGCTCAGCCTTTCCCAGGAGTGGCAGCACATGGCCCTTATGCTGTCCCAGGTCCTGGGCACCCAGCTGCAGCTCTGCCAAGGGTCAGCCCGCCGTCCCTGAAGAGTCCACAGCTATGCTATCTGCCCCTACACCTGTGACTTGGGAGGAAGGGCGTCAGCATTTCACCCTGGGCCCTTAGCCTTCTCCTTGTTACCCTTCCCCACCTGCCAGGGAAAGTTCTGGATTCCTCTGCCTGCCCCTCCCCCAGGAGGACCTGGTGTGTGGCATCCATTTGGGTGTTGGCCGGGGACCACCCAGTGTCATCGCCGGCCAACATCTGTCCTCAGACCAAGAAGGCTCAGCTCCAGGACATGCCTCAGGAAGGTCCAGCTCGTCCTGACTCTGTGGGCAGTGGCAGGAGGGTGGTGGAGGGAGCAGGCAGGGCCTTGCTGTGGCATCACCTGCTGCTGGACCTGGCACACAGAGCTCTGTCTTCCAGCCTGACTTCCTGAGGAAAAAGGTTGGATGGGCCCTCTGCCCTGCTGTAGGTGTCCAGCTTCCACCTACTTTGCCCAGTACCTGGCAGATGCCCCTCCTGAGAGGGCACAGACCTTACTGGGCTCTCCTCGCTCTGCCGCCTCCAGCTCTGAGGGAGAGGATCACAGGGCAGGCACTGGACTGGGGTCTGCTCTGTGTCTACAGCTGGGAGGCCCCAGTGACTGCACAAGATACAACTGTCACTGAATGAAAAATAACTTGACCTTGGAAGGAAGAAAGGGTGTAAGACCTTTGTCCTTCCCAGATGTGCATGAGGGGCTGGGTGTGGAAAGGGCTCGTGGGATTACCCAGCATGCCAGCCCCGTGAGGTGAGTGCAGACTAGGTCTGAGTCTCCACCTCACCTGCCCAGGTAAGCAGAGGGAACTGTGGCCTGCCAGGGTCCTGGGTGGGTGACTACACCCACATACAGGCAGCCATGACCAGTCCACGCAGGCCGTCCCCGGCCATGTGATTGTTTGGGTCAGTTCTGACCAATTGCTCAATGTGAGACAAGCCCTGTCTACCGCCTGGGTATGGGCGTGGGAGGTGAGGGCCACCCTCTTGCCACTGTGCTGGGGGAGCCTGCAGAGCACAGGGCGCCAGCAGAAAGCAGAACAGGGAAAGGGCCTGGACCAGATCCCGATAGCACCGCTCCCGCCCCTGCGTCCAGTCATGCTGAAGGCAGTCTTAATTGCCATCTGTGGGTGTTGTCTGTGCTCTTTGTCTGCTAAGCCAGCTTGGTCAGGATTTTGTTATTTTGCTGTGGAAAAGGTGCTGACTGATAATATAGCTTTGGGAAGAACTGGGGTGTGGAAATCATAGAACCTGGTTGCTGGAGGGCCCGGCCCAGCTGCTCCACAGCACCTAAGTCATGCCTCGTCCAGCCTCTTCTTGAGCATCTTCAGGGCAGGAGACCACACACACACTCCCCACCCAGCTTTGGAGGTTCCTTCTCAGGAATGGTTTTTTCTCCCCTGTCAGAGGTTGTGGAACTCCCAGGAGTCCCTATGGGGTGGATGACACCCCTCCTTCCTGCCCGTTCCCCACACAGGTGGGCATTGAAAGTCCCCAAACACAAGCCAGGTTTGCACCTTCAGGGGCCATGCAGGAGGCACAATGACCAGACAGGGATTTCTAAAAGTCAGTCAAATAACATCTTTGAATTTCCCACTCCTGTCCACCCAGGGAGGACCTGGCTGTGGCTTCACAGGACCCCTCCCAGGCCCTTCTGGCTCCAGCTCAGGAGGGCTGCATGAGTTTTGCCCACGTCCCTTTCCCGCTGCTAGTGGAGCAAAGCCAGAGTGCGAACCCGCACCCTTCCCTGTCCGGGCCAGTGGGCTCCACTCAGGGTCCACAGCCCAACCTCACTGTCAAGGGATGTGGCTTCACAGGAGCAGGACAAGGGAGGGCTTGGTTGTAATGCTTACTGGGAAAGCCTCCCTCACCTTCAGCTGGGAAGGTCATCTGCATGCAGGTCTCCCACTGCTGAGCTCTGAGAGTGGGTGGACTGATTACCATAACAAAATAATCTCCAGAAACATTCCTGGGCATAGGGGTCAGGACAACAAAGGTGGGGACAAAGGCCCATCCTCAAGACAATTTCACAAAGCAAACCCCTACAGGGTGGAGCAGGAGCCATGTGGGTGGGGGCCCAGGCCCGACTGAACCTACCAGCAGACGCCGTCCCTTCACCTCTCTTACGGCCACTAGGGTAGTTCAGCTGGCAGGTGCCTCTAGTGCCCACCTGGGTGCAGCTACACCAGCAGTCAGGCTGTGATGCGAGCCACCCTGCCCGGCCCAAGACCGTGAACTTTAAAAAGAGGGACAAGGGAGGCCAGGTGTGGGGGCTCACGCCGGTGATCCCAGGCGGGGATGCTGAGGGAAGTGGACTGCTTGAGTTCAGGAGTTCAAGACCAGCCTGAGCAAAGGCAAGACTAAAAATAGAAAAAAAAAACACAAAATTTTTTTTTTTTTTTTTTTGAGACAGAATCTCAAGCTGTCTTCCTCAGTGCCCTGGCATCACAGCTCACAGCAACCTCCAACTCCTGGGCTTAGGCGATTCTCTTGCCTCAACCTCCCAAGTAGCAGGGACTACAGGCGCCCACCAAAACACCCGGCTATTTTTTGGTCGTGGTTGTCATTGTTGTTTGGTGGGCCCGGGCTGGATTCAAACCCACCAGCTCCGGTGTACATGGCTGACATGGCGCTCTAGCTGCTGAGCTACAGGCGCCGAGCCTAAAAATAGAAAAATTAGTTGGGCATTGTGACAGGTACGTGTAGTCCCAGCTATTCAGGAGGCTGAGACAAGAGAATTGCTTGAGCCTGGGTGACAGAGGGAGACCAGGTCTCAAAAAAAAAAAAAAAAAAAGAAAAGAAAAGAAGAAAGGGGTAAGGGGCTCCACATCCTCCCAGCAGCTGAGACAGCCCCCCAACATCCACCTGGACTCCAGTGATACCGGAATTTCAGGCTCTTGGTCTCAGCGATTCGAAGAAGGAATCGATGGACCACAATAGTGGTGGTAAGTTAGGATTTATTTACAAGAAAGAATTATAAGTAGAGGAAGAACTAAACTTCCAGGCAAGAGGACCCAGGAGGGAAGCAAACTCTCCTGCTCCCTCTCCGAGGTTCAGCCGAGGTCTGCTTCTGGAGGGGTACAGGCAGCTCTTCCTGTTCCCTCTCCAAGGTCTAGCCAAAGTCTGCTTCTGGACGGGTACAGGCAGCTCTTCCTGTTCCCTCTCCGAGTTCTAGCCAAGGTCTGCTTCTGGAGGGGAACAAGCAGCTCTTCCTGTTCCCTCTCCGAGGTCCCGCCGAGGTCTGCTTCTGGAGGGGTACAGGCAGCTCTTCCTGTTCCTTCTCTGAGTTCTAGCCGAGGTCTGCTTCTGGAGGGGAACAGGCAGCTCTTCCTGTTCCCTCTCCGGGTTCTAGCCGAGGTCTGCTTCTGGAGGGGAACAAGCAGCTCTTCCTGTTCCCTCTCCGAGTTCTAGCCGAGGTCTGCTTCTGGAGGGGAACAAGCACTTCTTCCTGTTCCCTCTCCGAGGTCCCGCCGAGGTCTGCTTCTTATCTGTTCTCTCTTCGAAGTCCTGCTGAAATCTGCCCTCTGAGCTCTCTGCTCAGGGGTTTATATAGTTCCAGGGACTTGTTTTGCCAGAACTTTTTAGGGCGGGTCTTTGTCAGTCACAGCCAGCTGTCCAATGAAGACCAGGGCCCTGGAAACTGACATGATATTAACCAGATTTGCACGCGGAGCAGACAGCAAGGCGCCAGTGTCTTCCACACAGGTCCGGCCCTTTCGCAAGCTGGTTTCTCTATCCACCACAGCATCAGCGCCGCCAGGGCCAAGGCAGCGGTTGTAGAGCTGCTTTGTCCTGCATCACCAGCACCCGCTTCCTGATATTCAGATCCGGCAGCACCTGCCAGGGACTCTTGTCAAATTTGGCCTAGAGCTGCCACCATACTTCGAATCCCCACGTGGAGAACTGCAACCTAACTCAGCACCTTCGCAAACTGCAACCCAAGAACCATTTCCTAGTAACAAGTAGCTGAGTCTCAGCCAATCACAGGCTGCCTAAGTGTCAGACCATGCCCACACGAGGGAGCTGTAGCCAATCAGGATGCTTCTGTGCGTGGCTTCCCTGTTCTGTCTACAGACCCCCCTACCGGTGTTGCTGGGCTGAGCCCCCGGGAGCTCCTCCAGATGAGTGCTGCCTGATGCATGAACTGTTTTCCTTGTAACACTTGTGACCATCACTGTCCACGGCAAGAGCCTCCACGCCCACAGGCTCCCTGTGTCCTTCTTGCCAGGCCAGTGTGCCTCCGCCTTGGGCACAAGCACGTCCCATTCCCAGCCCCTCCTGGCTTCCACCAACCCCAGGGCGGCCGCCACACTCGCGCTCAGCTCTCGCTCCTGCGTTCAGTGTTTACCCCCATCTCACACACTGCCTTCTTATACTGGCTAGTCTGTTGCCTTTACCATGTAAACAAAGGCCATAATGCCATCTCTTCACAGCTTAAAAGACTGGAGATTTTCAAATTCCCTTTAACAGCAGGATTCTTTCCCCCAAACAGCCCTCCCAACACAGTCCAGTGAACAGAGAGGTGAGCTGGGCTGCTGTGGATGGTGACGCCTTGCTGGCCCTCTGAGTAGTAGGAGGCTCTAGGGGAGAAGGTGGTTTTGTAACAGAGAAGCTGAAACCCACAGCACTCATGGGGCCAGCGGGGCAGCCCTGCACTGTCCATCACATCTGGTCACAATCTGCTTTCTGGGAAATCGAAGTCTTCCATGTTCTGTTGTGTGGTGGGAATGAGACTGTGCACTTGACTACCGCCTGCCATAGGAAGGCACATGGTTATAGTACAAAATGTTTTATGTACCTCTCAGCCTAAAGAAAATCCAATGTATGAAAAAGGCAGTCTTCTAGAATTCCAGCTTTGTAGAAAATTTTATTAATAACATTTGAATGTATAAATGGGAAAAGAATAAATACGTCATCATATACCCTGTACAGCTTCAGGTAATACCACAGGACCCAAATGCACTTTCGGAATCAGTTTTAAAGCGTGGGAGAAGACACGGAAGGCAGTGTCCTAGACTAGCCAGGCTCAAAGCGGAAAGACTCCATCCCTGCTCCCTGACCATCCTCTAACCATCATGAGCGTCTGTGTCCCTGCACCCCCAGCAGATGCAGAAAGTGGCTGCTCAGTGTCACAAGACACTGCGTGCGAGTTCACGCTGCGGAAGGGGCCCAGGGGTGGGAGGAGATCCAAGCCAACACTGCTCCCTCCTTGCAGGTGCCCTTGTGGTGGCAGCATGAAGACCTAGAAAAGGATTTTTGTAAAAATGGGTACAAAGAGCCACCTGACGGAGCAGTTCATCTTAGATGCAGCCCTTTAAAGCTAGTGTGACCATCACTTCTCATATCCATTTCTCAATCAATGGTGAGTGATGGATCCAGAGGCCACACACATGTCTACCCACTGGAGGTGAGTGCAGAGCAGCCAGTCAGGCCCTGGTGTGAGAACTGAACCAAGTGTCCCACAGACAACCCCAGGTTTCCCCCGGAGACCCCAACAGGGAAGTTTCTGGACTCTGATGTAGTGAGGAAGACCCTCAGAGGCATCACCTCAGGGTCCAGCACAAGGTGAGATGGAAGCTTCATCCACTGTCCACCCCACGAGGGAACAAGCCCCCTCATGGTCTCCCAGCAGGCAAAAGGGCAGGGCCAGTGTGGAAGAGCCTTCTCTGGTAGCCCCCGTAGACATGTACAATTAGTCAACAGGCTTAGGAAGACACCAGCTCCAAAGAAACACCAACTCCGAGTCCACCTGAGATGGGGCACTCACCCACCAGCATCTGCTCGCTTAAAATATGTAGGAAACCAAAGGTGTCAGATCACCCCACAGGCCTCATGTGCAGCTGAGCTGCGGGTCACAGACCCTGACTGCAAATACAGCCACAACCCTGCAAGTGGGGGAGCTTCACATGCAGACGAGGCCAAGGGAGACCCGAGAACGGGCACAGCCCTAGATGTGCCGCCTGTGAGCGCAGCCTCCTCTGGTTCTGCAGCCTGTGAAGGACAGTCCTGTCTGCCTAATCCTTGACTGGGAAACAGAGCAGACCCACGGCAACACCTATGTCCACCATGTGTCCAGTGTCTGCAGGTGCCACCTCAGTACGCAATCTTCCAATGCGTAGGCTGTTCACACGCTTTCTCCTGGTCGCCACAAAATCTGTTGTATGTTGTCTTGGGGTCAAACCCCAAGATTTCTCTCTCTTCATGAATCCGAAAAGAAAATGTTGAGACTGAGGTGCCAATAAAAAACCTGCAGAGGATTATAGGAGGTTCCCAGAGTTACACAGAACCAATCCACCTATCAGTCTGTCAATCGATTCATGACATGTGCCCTCCGGATACTTGTCTGGCCTGGCCCACCTTCCCCAGGGGCCCTTGACACCTTGCACACCATGTGGCTCTGCCTGCCATTTCTGCCCCAACACTGCCATGGACCTCTTCCTGTTGCAAAATGCCAGGGCAGGCCCGACAGTCCTGGGAGTGCTGTAGATAAGGCTCCGGATTCCTCGTGATACTCCTGGCGCAGTGGGCCCTAATGCTGGGAGTTGCACTAACATGCTGCCCAGGGCCCCTTCACACTGTCCAGGTTCATGGGGACAGCCTCTCAGGGACCCTCTCGACCCCTGGGACATTCCTCTGAACCTCATGCAGTGATGGGCCTGGCTCACTGACGGCACAGAACCACCAATCAAATCTGAGATTAGTTGTATGCTGTGTGCTCAGCATTGCACTTGGGCTGGGAGTCTGCACAGGCCAGGCCTGCCTGCAGCTGGGTGGGACGTAAAACATGGTGGGGGGACCCTCACCTCCCCCTGTAGAGGGGATGCCAGAGGGGCCTGTGCCCGTCAGCGGGTATGGCGCTGCAGTGGGCCAGGCTGGGCCCTTCACACGTGGGGACCCAGCCAGGGCTTCCTGAGGATGAAGGCAGGAGGATAAAGGCCTCAGGGCAAAATGTCCCTGAAGCAGAACTTCCAGGGCCAAGCTGTCAAGTTCACAATCAGAAACCCTAAGGCCCCACTGGAAGAGCAAGGATGAGCCTGTAACTCAGCCCCCACAAAACCCCAATCCAAATATAACTGAGAAACCAGTTCCTCATCCCATCTGCTTAACATAGGAAAAGGGGACCCTCACTCTGGAAAAATGGCATCATGGGGCCTCTGCGGGTCTTTTATACACAATGCCCAGAACGAGACAGAAAGTCACTGGACATAGGAGGGGGTGCAGGCTTGGGAAGCTAAACACCCCCAGGCAGGAATACGGCCAGCTAGGCTGTGAAACAACAAAACATGTATACACACATGCCCATACACTGCTACGGGTATCTGAGAGCTCTGAAGCCAAAAGGAAAATCATTCACTCTACTTTCATTTTCCATTTTGCTCAAAATTTTCTGACCTAATCCCAGCCTTGGTTTTCTGTGCAGAGGTGCAGCCGAGTCTCTAGACGCCAGAGGCCCGGGCCTACTCCTGCGGGCATGGACCACAGCACTAAGGACACACAGGCCCCATGCACCCAGATGTCGGGACGGTCTAGGGGTGTCTCCAGCACCACATGCACCACCACAACTGTGGACCAAACCCAGGGTACCAGTAACTCAAGACAGGGTGGACAGCAGGGACTGGGAGTGACAGGGAGGGTAAGGAGAGCTCTGGGCTGAAGCAATGACAGTGGCACACCATGGAGGAAGCCAGTGTGCAAGGTCCAGCCTGAGGAAACCGTGCAGAACATCACAAGAGATGCAGGTAAAATGACACGGGAAACGAGGCAGGTGGTCAGGGTGTGCACACAGGTGGTCACCTGGTCAGATGCACTGCGTCTGGAGACGCATGAGCCTTCTGAGAACAACCACACCCCCCCTCAGCTGATACACAAGTCAGGGGCACCTGGCGTGTGAGCAGATCCACTGGTCAATAATCGCTACGCCGCCATCTTTGTAGAGTTCTAGTTCTTCCCAAGTGGGTTCAAACCTCACCATTTCGGGTAACAGTTTTTTTAACTCTTCATATTCTGCAAAGTAAAAGGAGAGGCCTTGATCCAGGCCCTGGAGGAGCAAAGGAAGAAGGAAGGGAAGAAGGAAGGACACACACTCTGCTGCTTGTGGAATCTTCAGGAACTGACTATAAGGGGAAGACACAACTCAGCTTTCCCCTTTTGGAATATCAGGTGAAGATTATGCATGCCTGGGTCGACCAGAATTTAACCATGGCCCACAAAGAAATGGAAGGGAGTCTACTCGAGTCAAAGCTCCATACCCTTTCTGATGGCATCTGTGGCCACAAACACTGTGTCCAGCTGGTGAGTCTTCATCAGGCTGCGGATCTTCTTCACGGCCCCCTCCAGGCTAGGCATGTCCTCTCTGTGGCCCCAGATAAAATCTTTCCTTCTCAGGTGGACACCAAGGTAGGGCCCCCCGAGTGAAGAGCCCAGCTTGACCTAGCAAAGAACCATAGGACATGCTGAAACTGCTGGGGCCACTGGGGAGCTTAGCGGGTGGGAGCTCGCCCTGGGCCCCGGAAGGACACGCATTTCCACTTGGCGTCCTCCACAGGGGTCACCTTCAGGTCTAGAGGATTTACAGGCAGAATCTCAGGGGGACTGGATATCTTCTCAAGACCATAAAGTAATTACTACAGGCCCTTTTATCTTGATAAAATAAAAATATTTTTTAAAAATTAGACACTTGGACTGGAAAAAACCAAATGGAATAAAAACCAAATAAAATATTTTTTTCCAATAAAAATGTACAAGCAGGGTGGCGCCTGTGTCTCAAAGGAGTAGGGCACCGGCCCCATATGCTGGAGGTGGCGGGTTCAAACCCAGCCTTGGCCAAAAACTGCAAAAAAAAACTGTACAAGCGACTTGACTATTGCTTGAACCCTGCCCTCTCCCTTGGAACCGACTCTCGTGTTCCATAAGAACAGCTGGGTGCCATGCTACTCCACCCTGTGAAGCTACTCCTCCCCATGAGGCTGCTCCTCCCTTGTGAGGCTGCTCTTCCCCAAGAGGCTGCTCTTGCACATGAAGCTGCTCCTCCCTGTGAGGCTGCTCCTCCCTGTGAGGCTGCTCTTGCCTATGACTCTACTCCTTCCTGTAACGTGTTTTGCTTTTAAAAACAAAATAAAAAAGAGATGATGAAAATGATAAAAAATGTCAATGTGAATAAGCAAAATACTGCTTGTAGAAATTACATTATAGAAAAACCTAAATGTTAAAAAAAAAATTAAGCATACACATAAAATAACAAAAAGACAAGACTAGGTCAAAATGGTCGTAACAGTGTTTCTGGGCGAGTCTGGGTGACTCCTGCCTTTTCCCTTTATTGCTCATGTATCATAAGGAGACATGGGACTGTTCTCTCTGATCACCATCTTTTACTTCCTACTTTCATATTTTTCACCTCATTTTACAAACGATCCTTCATTACAGGCCCAACCTGTAACAATTTCCAAATTCTAGTAAAGAGATAATTGCGCGGTGCAACCTCCTGGGGTTTGCACCAAGGCGAGAGGTCCGCAGAGCTTCAGCACTGGGTCTGTCCCCACCATCAGGTAATTACAGTAACTCGCTTCTGGAAAGGGACCACAGCATCTCCAAGGGGCAGAGACACCAACTCCTGTTCTGACTTCTTAAATTTAATGGATGAGTTTTGGGGCAACTGAAGAAAGAATTTACATTTTCTCTAATTAACAAAAATACCTTCATTTTTGTCCAGTCCTCCTCAAAGGGGATCTTGTCAGCGTGGTCTGTAGAGTTCAGATATCTGCTCCTGAACTCATCTCCCACTGCCCGTAGGTGCCTGGCAAACACCATGCTCCGCCGGCTCTGTGGACACACAGGGCCCTGAATGCTGCCCCCATGGTTGCAGAGGAGGGGCTGCAGCGTGGACACGCCTGCCTGCCCTCTAGACCTCCCAAGCAGGGCTCTTTTTGGCCTTTCACTGCCCACCCTCAAATGCAACAAACCCCGCAGGCACTTCTCCTTGTCACAGGTGCCTGGGAACCAGGGTTGTCCCTGCAGAGGCTCTCGAAGATGCTCCACATGAAGCCGTCTCCTACCCCAAACCAGCAAAGCACAAGGGCTAGGCCCCTGGGCAAGAAGTGGCCAGTCACTCCCAGGGTTCCTTAGCCAGCAGGCTCTCCCTGGTTTCTCCCCAACTTGAAATTTTAGGCTTTGCTCAGTAAGTGCCATGTCAAACTGGATTGAACTGCAGGAGTCCTGTTGGAGCAAGGACCGTGTCTCCTGCAAACCAGATGTCTGCTCTCTCAGCTGTTCCTGACACTGACATACATCTCCAGCTGATGACGCAGGAGAACCAGCTGTTCTCCCTGACTCTGTTGCCACTCACTCATGGTAACTGTGGTGTCGTTAAAGGTCACTAATTCTAATATTAAAGACTCACTGCAGAAAATGTTCCCACTTTCCAAAACTAAACAGAGAGGAAATAAGCTCTAATTCCAGCCCCAAGCAAGCCAGTGCCGTAGGGGCCCCCTACTCCACTTAGGGCCCACATCCGTGGAGGCAGGAGTGCCATGGCCCAGTGGGGTTCCCAAGGCCCAGCCCCAAGCTCAGCCAGTCCAAAGTAAGATGCACAGCCTGTCTGCTGCGTGGGGCAAAACGTCACCGCTGGTGCCCAAAATCCATGGCTTCCAGAAACCTCACAATTTTAATTGGCAACGTCAAGGAAACACATTGTCAGCTGTTTCACATCACGCAACTCTAGGAGAGCGCCCCCAGGGATACTCACGTCCCAGTACTCTTTCCCTCCATAGTGGTCATGCAGTAGGTTTTCGGCTCTGTCTAGCATCACAGACCTATTTTTAAATAAAAGGAAAATAAAGAGCTTAATAATGTGAGAGTTAGGAGAGATCACACTCACCCTCTGGGAGAGCACAGGGTGGGCGAGCCCCAGGCCAGGGAAGCAGTGGGAGACCAAGTCCTCCAAGTTAGCTGTTGGCATCAACCATGGTCCTGAGAGGGTGTCAATCCTTACAATCAACCCGAAAAATTACATCAGAGAAAAGAATTTCCTCACATAATGGACTTATTTGGGATCAAGGAGAAAGGATGCCCAGCCACGGAAAGCCACAGGATTAAGCACAAAGGGAAGCTCTTTTATTTTTTTTTGAGACAGAATCTCACTTTGTAGCCCTCGGTGGAGTGCTGTGGCGTCATAGCTCACGGCAACCTCAAACTCCTGGGTTCAAGCAATTCTCTTGCCTTAGCCTCCCAAGTAGCTGGAACTACAGGCACCCACTACAACGCTTGGCTATATTTAGAGACAGGGTTTCCCTCTGGCTCAGGCTGGTCTCAAACTTGTAAACTCAAGCAATCCACCTGCCTCGGCCTCCCAGAGTGCTGGGATTAAAGGCATGAGCCACTGTGCCCAGCATAAAGGGAAGCTCTTACTCAAAACAGAGACATTCGCCCGAGCTGCTTGGACACAGAGGAAGCGGCTCTGGAGGCTCAGAGCCGGAGCTGGCACCTCCAGTTCACCAGAGCGGATGCCATTACTCAGCAGTGTTCTTCCGAGAGCATCTTACTGAGTCGCTGCGGTCTGTAGGAATGTCTGGTGATAGTCTGCTCATAGCAGGACATGCACACGTGGATACACAGGGAGGGCAGGACATGCAGGGACTTCTCAGGGGGCCACCTAGAAACTCTCAGATGTGCAAGCAGAAGCCTCCCCCTCAGGGCTGTCCCAGCTCCAACCTATCTGAGTCGGACAGGGCAATCTCACCCTTGTGTCTGCAACTTTCACGCTATGTGATTCTAACACCTGTGAAGTGTTTCTCCTATTGTAGCCACTGTATCAGCTGTCACCCAACCCACCTGTGACTGGCTATACAAAAAAGGACAAAAGACAAAGCAAATAAAATGAGCAAAGACAAGCCAGCAGTATATTAAAAGAACCACACACATAACAAAAGGAGTTCATTCCAGCAAAGCACAGACAGCACAATGCCAGGGAACCTATCAGTAACTTATCACAGGTAAAGGAGCAAAGCCATATAATGACAGATGCCATCACAAAGGCAGGAGAGTCATTATCTGCTCCTGTCACCAAAAGAATCACCCTAACAAGACAGGGACAGGTGCTCCCTCCAACAAGAGAGACTGTCCCTCATAGGGTGACAGAGACACAGCCCCTACCCATCAGGACTGGGTGGCCTGAGAAGGCATCCAGTGATACACGGAACCTTTGCTCTTAACACAGCTTAACTTTTAGTGGCTCAAAGAATTAAATGTGAAAACTGAAAGAGCATAAAGTAGACCACAGCCAGCACATGGCTCACACCTGTGAGCCCAGCAGTGAAAGGCCCAGGCAACTAGGGGTGAGACAGAATTATATAGAGGGCCCTTATTTAACAAAAACAATCAATGTAACTGGGTTCTGTATACCCTCAATGAATCCCCCAACAATTGAAAAAAAAAAAAAAAAAGGCCCAGGCAGGAGGATTGCTTGGGGCCAGGAGTTCAAGACCAGCCTTCGCAACATAGTGAGACCCTATCTCTACAAAAAATAGAAAAATTAACCAGGCATGGTGGCGCCCGCAGTCCCAGCTATTCAAGAGGATGAGGAAAAAAAAGAATACTGGGATGGTAAAAGTTGGGATAAGAAAACCCAGAAACCTTAAGGAACAGACAGACGTATCTAATTATATAAAAATTTTAAATTTCCACAGAGAAAATATTAGTGAAATCTGGCACTTTATGAAATAATATTTTTTCAAAAGGTTTTGTTTTGTTATCTGAGAGCCTCACTCTGTCACCCAGGGTAGAGTGCCATGGTGACACAGCTCACAGAAACCTCAAACTCCTAAGCTCAAGCAATCCTCCTGTCTCAGTGTCCCCAGTAACTACAAGTGCCCACCATGACCCCGGCTAATTTTTCTATTTTAGTAGAGATGGATGGGGTCTCGCTCTCGCTCAGGCCAGTCTGGAACTCCTGAGCTCAAGGGATCCACCCACCCCGGCCTCCCAGAGTGCTGGGATTACAGGCATGAGCCACTGCACCTGGACTCAACAGGTTTTTTAAACGTAGTCTTCCTCTGAAATCAAAGAAACACAGTTTAACAGACCAGGGACTGCACTCTTAGGAGGCCCAGGAACTATGGCGCTCTGCCCTGGTGGCTGCCTGGGCACCGCTCTGCGTGGCCCCCATGGGCGACCTCCCAATGAGTACCACTGAGACTGTGCCCACACCCAGCTGTTTCTGTACCAGGTGTCACTCACATTGTCACTGCCCTGTTGCTTGAGCAAACATTTCTCTATAAAAACTTTTCCATTTGGAATCAACCCAAGGCCACCAACACAGGCTGGCGCAATAAATTCTCTTACATCTGTGCAAAGACAGCTGTGAAAGAATGAGGCTATGCCCACGGGTCCTTAACACCATCCGAAACCTTGGTCACATGGGGAAAAGGGCAAACTACCCAGTGAGCATGCACGTCATGTACACAGCCTGATTGGCGTGTTTAGACAGACACGTACACTGACCCAAGGCTAGTTCTGGTGAGAGACAGAGCCTCTGTAAGTAGTGGCTGCCTGCTATAAGCTTTACTATAAAACGCGGTGGTGTGCTTAGCAGTGTGTGTTCCTGCGCACGTGTGAGCAGTGTCCTAACCTAATGTGAATGCTCTGCATCCCCACACGCCCTAGGGGCCCTGCCTCTACTGCACATACAGGAGATTAGCTCCGACCTCATCCAAATGATACTAGACTAAACTTATTTTTCTCATTCTCTCACTGGGCATTACATCCCAAATGACTTTTATCAAATGCAGCAGCAGTTTGTTCCCCCCAGTTTAGAGCACGTCATTCTCTTTATTGGACCTGCTATGGATGGGCATGTGGTGCTGGGGCCAGGGGTGGCACGGCCGGTCCCAAACAGGTGCCTGGTATATATGTGGTGCAGCCACAGGCTCACCAAGCCACAAGGCTGAACCATGCTCCCCAGTAGTTCCACCAAATTCTGCTGCCAGGAGCGGCCTATGCATCCCTATTGCCCCACCCTTCAGTGGAGGCTTATCTTCCTGAACACCCCCAAAGCTGGCCCATCTTCTCGGGTTCGCAACAGCTGTGCCCATAATGATGTGCAGACTGTCTGAGGCCCAGCTCATGCCCCTGCCTGCCCTGCGCTTGGACACAGCTCTTAATCTATCAAATGTGCTGCCAGGGGCTTCCCCCTCTCTGTGGTCTATCTTCACTGTTGTAAAGGAAACTCTTTAACATGACTATTTACCAGTCCTTTTTGGGGGGGGAAAGTGTTTCACATCTCATTTAAGCCGTGATCCTCAACACTAAGGTCATGGGCTTCCTAGGGCTCTGCCTTTCTGTTAGGTCTCCAGCCCGCCTGGGTGGGTCTCCCAGTTGGTGTCCTCTCCGTTCCCTTGGCCAAGGATTTCTGTCCAATCAGGACCAGCTGCTCCCGAGCCTCTCTCTGGCCTGGGCTCCCTCCTAACCTGGAAATGTGAGTCCAAATACACTGACTAGCAAGATCCTATCCCACAGTGCCAAAATCAGACAGCTCTGCTTCTGAAACCCAGATATTGTAATGAAAAGGACTCAGTCCTAGGACAGTATGAACACTGAATCTCAACAAATTCAGTCCATTTCCCTCAATGTCATAATTTCACTTTTCTGTAAGTGACAATGGGATGTCCTGAGCAGCTGGAGCCATGTGCCCTCTATTCAGAAAGGGCCACTGCAGCTGGAAGAGGCCATGAGGGTCAGGTGGCCGTATCTGCAGACAGATCCTGGCCTGCTCTCCCTCGGGCTCTGGTCGCCCCTGCCATGCAGGGAGTGGCGCTTGCTGCAGTCAGGCCAGCTGTTAGCAGTCCCCCATGGACCCTGGCAGCATCTCCCTGGGACCAGCTGCCACCCAGTGGCGAGAGCAAGAGGCTGTATCACAATCCTCCAGACCCATTAGTTGAGAAAATGAGTAAACCAGGGCAGGTGAGGGATGAAATTATAAAGTCTCCCTTGGTGCAGAGAAGACCCATGGCCTGAGCTCACCCGGCCGCTCCCCCATCCCCTCCTTGAGCACCTGTAGGACCTCGTCCTTGCCACAGCCCCTGAAGCCCCCCTCATGGCTGCAGAACTGGGCCTCCCTTCTCTACCACCTATCACTCGATTCTATGTGAAGTCCAATCTGTGGCTTCCCTGGGGCCACAGGCTGTGGAGGGGCCTGAGGTGGGGCGTGCAGGTGGGGAAACAGACAGGAGGACAGTCCTATGCCCTCACCACAGCCAGAGCACAGGCACCCACTGCCTGGAGGGCCAGGCCCAGGGTGGGCTGGGCCAGCACTCACCGAGCGGAAGTGTTTTTCAGAAGCACAGGTGCAATGACGGAGGCGGATCCTTGGACAGACAGACAGGAAACGTTTAACCCCCTGGTTTCTTCATAACCCCAAAACCATCCTCTGCAAAACAAAACCCACAGGACTTATATTAGTTTCTTTTGCTTTCACACAGGTAACAATCCAGACGTACAGCACACAGTGGCTCAACTATGATGAAATGTAGCTGCTGCGTTTAGGAAAAACTTAATGATCCTGGTTGTGATACTCTTGTGAAAATTTTAAGAGAAAATTTTTAAAGAAAACCATGAATTTCAATTTGATTTGATTCATGGGCTGCTGAGGTTTTCCTCATGATTCTGGACAGGTCTGCTCACAGGTAGAGGCAGGGGTGGTGGAGAAGGACCCTGTGGAGCCAGAGTGGTGGCCACTGTCACATCATACAACCTCATCACTTGACAGGTGATGTTAAGTGACAGCTCTGCCAAGGAAGGGCTGCATCAGAGCCCCTGGGGGTAATTCCCACAGCTGCAGTCAGTAATAGGTCTCACTCAGGGGTGTTTATTAAAACGACCTGAGCTCCTATCCGTGCAGGGGCAGGAGGCTGCTGGATCGTCCTGAGGCTGCGGCACAAAGGAGACGGGCACAACAGGGCACACGTCTGCCCGTCAGGACACAGGGAAGGGGGGGTCCTCAGGGCCCTGCAAGACAGCGGACTCAGCGAGTGCCACTGGCACCCTATAGCGGTACCTGTAATACTCGTGCTTATCTTGTGAGTACAGGGGCGGATCGATGCATGGCCGAGCGTCCACCTTCTCCTCCCAAGTGCCCTCCTTCCACCCCTCAGCGTAACTCTGCAGGACGTAGACCTGGTCAATGAAGGGACCTCCAGACTCTGGGAACAAGAAGAAGAACCGCAGCAGTAATGGGAATCAGAGCGAATTCACGGCACACACTGCACAGCCACCGGCATGGGTGGCTTTTACCAATTTATTTAAGGCCATCTTATTCCCACAAAGGGCTGGAGGGTAGGCAGGCAAACACCTTCCGACTCAGCTGCACAGCACCTCCCCCTCCCCTGTGCTCCCTCAGCGCCTGAGTGCTCCCACCTTAGGGCCCTGCCTGGGCAGCTCCCTGCCCAAACTATCCCCTCCAGGCTGGTTCTGACCGCCCCCCACATCAGGCTGCCTGATTTCTCTCCTCAAGCTCTTCGAATCTTGACTATTTCACTTGGTAACTGTGCTGTTTCTGCTAGGACAGGAGCTTCAGGACAGCAGGAGCTGTGGGCCCTGCACCCCAGGAAGGTGCCAACTGCCACATCCTAGGGATCAATAAAGATCTGCTCAAAGATGGACTGAACACAGCCAGGGATGAGAGAGTGGGATTCTGGTGTTTTTTCATACTCACTCATGACTGTGTGGTTGGTGGCTAAGGCCAGAGCTACAGGGGTAGGCGTGATGGAGACCCTTTATGCTGCGGCCCTGCTAGCCAAGCCACATGCTTCTTCGAGTGCAGTGTCCTGGCAGCCCTGTCCTAGAACAAATACTCCCTTCCTTCCCCCTAATATATGAAGACTTAGCAAGTCCCAGGCTGGTAAACGGCAGGGAAGTGTCAAAACAGTGCATGGGCCTCAGTAGCTTGTGACACAAGGCACTACCTTCCCTGTGCTGCTCCTGGTCCTGCTCCAGCCTGGGGGATGGAGGCTTAGAAAACAGCAGAGAGGAGCCACCAGCCCCTCCAAGACAGTAAGCCCAGGCTCACTTACAGCAGCCTGACCAAACAAAGTCCATTCTTGTTCAAGGACTCTCTAATGCCGCAGAGAAGTATCATTTGCTTATGAATTTGTATCTTCCAAACAAAATTAAAGAAAGCTCTAAATGACTTTATTCTAAGAAAAGCTTTAATTCTTCTCTAAAAAATTAACAGAGAGATCAGGCAGCAGGAAATTAAACAAGATGTACCTGCAGAGCTCCTCACTGGCACTGTAGTGAGACACCACGCAGTCTGCTCCACACACACACCCTCCTCCATGTAAAATGCCTTTGGCACAGGGAGCCGAGTCCTCCTAGGATGACATCCAGGCCTGGCTCTTTTTTAGGGCAGCTCTAACTCAATTCTGCCTACTTGCCAGGCTGCCATGGTTTTCGGAGGTGAGAGGGCACATACACTTCAGGTCTGTTTCTGCTGGAGTATTGCAAAAGGTCACTAGTAGTCTAGGGAAGAGAACTAGGCTAGAACAGAGCAGGAACTACAACAGGTCCGAGGGAGATGTGTGAGGTGGTCCAGGGTGCCAGCAAGGGTCCAATGGGCTTGTAGCAATCTTGAGCTCTGCCTAATGTCTATGTTAGAAATGAGGCCTAGTCCAAAGGCTCACGCCAAGAATCCTATTGCTTTGGGAGGACAAGGCAGGAGGATCACTTGAGGCCAGGAGTTTGAGAACAGCCTGAGCAACATGAAGAGACCCTGTTTCTACCAAAAAATTTAAAAATTAGCCACGTGTGGCAGCATATGCCTGTAGACCCGGCCTCTAGGGAGGATGAGACAAGAGGATCACTTGAGCCCAGGAGTTTGAGGTTATGGTGGGCTATGATGATGCCACTGCACTCCAGCCCAGGTGACAGAGCAAGACCCTTTCCCTAAAGAAAAAAGAAAACAACTGCTTGGCCCCAGTTATGCCACCACGGCTCCTCAGCTTAGAGCTCTGCCTCACCTGCAATGAACTGCTCATACTCAATGACAGGGATGTTTTGATTGAGGCTTGGAAGATCAAAAAACTCAGACCAGGGAATCCGGACCTGATGGATGTCAGGACTCTGCCAGTGATACAGGCGCCCCCACGGGGGCAGGACAAGCACCCACTCCTCTGTCTTTAGAAGAGTCTTCAGAAGGGAGGCAATGCGAATGTAGACATCCCTGCGGAGGTTGAAGCCTTCTGGGGGGTTGACATCATACAGAAGATACCTGAGCAGGGAGGACCAGGACACCAGTCTTGAATGCCGAAGACTGCACAGAAAACCTGATTCACATACAAGTCTCAGCACATCGCTGGAATATGGACACTTACACTTGTTTCTAGTTTGTAAAGCAAAGGGGTGCTCACCTGTTTCTATATGATCCATCTCTTAGAGCCCTTGAGTAGGAGTAGCAGATGTTTAACATCTTTTAACAATTAGTGATAATTCCTCTGGATAAGACCAGAGGAATCTTGGTGACTAGAATCTGAGAATCAGTACTCTTGTGGTTCTCAAAGTGGTTTGGTCTAAAGACCTCTTTACACTCTAAACAATTATTGAGGACCCCAAACAGCTATTGTGTATGTGAGTTATAGCTATTGGTAGCTTCTATATGAGAAGTTAAAGCTAGAAGTATTGACTAAGTCGCTTAAAAATAAACCTATTACATGTTAAATAAAAAATAAGTGTACTGGGCGGTGCCTGTGGCTCATCGAGTAGGGCACTGGCCCCATATACCGAAGGTGGCGGGTTCAAACCCGGCCTCAGCTGAACGCAAAACAGAAAAATAGCTGGTCATTGTGGCGGGGGCCTGTAGTCTCAACTACTGGGAAGGTTGAGGCAAGAGAATCGCCTAAGCCCAGGAGTTGGAGGTTGCTGTGAGCTGCATGACGCCACGGCACTCTACTGAGGGCGATAAAGTGAGACTCTGTCTCTACAAAACAAACAAACAAAAAAAATAATAATAAGTGTACTTTTCAAAGTAAAACTAATGAGTGGGAAGAACGGCAATGCTTTTAATTTCTGCACATCTCTTTTGGGTTTGGTGATAGCTGGATTCTCAATTCTGTTTCAGCATTCAACCTGCTAAGCTATCACAGATCAGGTGGCCTCTGGAAAAACTCCACAGTGAACTCACAGGGGAATGAAAAAGGAAAATACAAATTTTGGTATTACTACTAGAATGGTTCTGAAACCTCAGGGATCCCTGGGCACATTTTAAGAACTACTGTCCTATCCAAAGCAAGATCCCTCCCTATCTATAAATCCCTAAGCAAAAGTCACCCAGCTTCTGTGAGGATCCTGTCTTTGCACTTCTCACCACCCCTTGTCTGTATTAGCTTTTTTTTTTTTTTTTTTTTAGAGACAGAGTCTCACTCTATCACCCTCGGCAGAGTGCCGTTGCGTCACAGCTCACAGCAACCTCCGACTCCTGGGCTGAGGCGATTCTCTTGCCTCAGCCTCCCAAAGTAGCTGGGACTACAGGCGCCCGCCACAACGCCCGGCTATTTTTTTTGTTGCAGTTTGGCCGGGGCCAGGCTTGAACCCGCCACCCTCAATATATGGGACCGGCGTCCTACCCAACTGAGCACAGGCGCCGCCCCTGTATTAGCTTTTTGCACAGACTTCCTCACTACAGGTGCAGCTGTGTGTAACCCTGGTTTGCATCTCCAATCCCTCCAAAGACTGAGGACACCGAGAGGAAGGGGTCCTTGGACCCCCCTCCATCCCTGGCACCATCAGAGGGCCTGTCTGGTACGAAGCCCTGCGTAACCGGCGAACATCGGAGACGCCTGCTTCATGCCGGAGACTTCTCCGGGGAACATCCGACATCTGGATGGAGACCGAATGGTTCTGAGCGGACACACAAGAACCATCCCGATCAAACACTTGATTCCAGCGCCTCTCAAACCCAGACCGGCACCATTTGACGAGGAGTGGCTGCGTCCGGCCGTCAGGCTGTGCCCTCCGCGGCCCGAGGAGCCCTGCCCGGTCGCGGGTCACTGACCCCGGCCGGACCACTGGACGCCGGCCCTCCCCACGGACTGCCGCCTCATCCCTCGAGCCCCACGGTCGGCGCCACGCGCGAGCGTTTACCGTCTGCGGGACGCTGCCCCCGACAGGATGTCGGCCGCTGACTGGCCAGGCCAAAACTCCTCTCTGGACGCCGAAACCGGCGGCCAGTTCACTGCCCAGAGCAGCACGGCTACGACGCCGAGCGCCGCCATGGCCCCCGGCGGCCACGCACTTCCGGCGTCAGCTCCCCGCCCCGGAAACGCGTGCACGCCCCGCCCCCGAGAAGCGCGTTACCTGTAGCCACAGCAACACCGAGGCGCCGATTTCACGCATGCGTCCTGTGTCGGAGGACGTGAGGCGCGCATGCGCAGAGCCTCCGCCCGCGCTGGCGGTCTAGTACCACCTAGTGTCCTGTCCACTCCTAGCTTTTCCCCAGGTGGGTGGCAGCGGGTCACCGGGCACTGGCTCCGCGTACTCATCCAGCTGAGACCGAGCATGGAGCCCCGCGCCCCTCCCGGCCCCTGCAGGGCGTCCCGCGCGCTCGTCCTGCGGGGGAGGGGTTCTCGGGAAGGGGGCGGGGCCGGCGTCCGGAGTGGTGACCGATCCCGGCTGGGCCGCAGCTGCTGACCCCTCCGCTCCTTCGGCGCGGGTATTAAATGTATTTATTGTCTGGGGCTTTAGAGGAAGAAGCAGAAGCAGGTGTGCTCTCCGGCGACCTCTGCGCGCCGTCCTGGGCGCCCGCTGTGACAGCGGTGTCAGGTTTCTGACTAATAGCATTTCTGGGCAAATTCCGTGAAGGGTACAGATTACTAAAACTCACACCAAAAAAGACAAAACATAAATTGCTCTTCATCTGCTTAATTGAATGTGCAGTCAAATTTGTAATCAAGCATCTCAGGCCCAGGAGGCTAACCTGGTGAATTTTTTTTTTTTAATTTTTGCTTTCAATTGGCTTTAAATTGTCTTAGTTTGAAGGATTTTTTTTTTCTTTTATTTATTTTTTTATTGAGACGGTCTCACTCTCGGTACAGCGCCGTGGTGTCTCAGCTCACATCAACCTCCAACTCTTGGGCTGAAGCGATTTTCTTGTCTCAACCTCCCAAGTAGCTGTGACTACAGGCGGGCAACACAACACGTGGCTTTTTTTTTTTAGAAAAAAAAAAAAAGTCTGGCTCAGGCTGGTCTAACCTCTGAGCTCAGGGCAATCCATCCGCCTGATCCTCCCAGAGTGCTAGGATTACAGGCGTGAGCTACCACGCCTGGCCTGGTGAATTCTTTTTAAAGAGAAGTAGTACTAGTTCTACCATTCAGAAAATGGAAGTGGAGAGAAGATGTCCTAACGATTTATGAGGCCAGCATTATCCGGATAGCAAGATCAGACAAAGACATCACAGGGAGAGAAAAGCACAGACAAACATCTTTGGTGAATTTAATAAACTGGCAAATAGGATCTATATCGCCTACCTGTCTGTATGAAGCAAACATTAAACATCTAACACTAACTTACAGATTGGTTTTAAAGCTGCTGCGATCAAGGGGTGTGTTAGTGCTGAAAGATGCATGTGTACAACCTTGAAGCCAAGGACGTGGGAGAGAACCCAGGAGCAAATGTGCCGAATGGTGGTGGAACAATTGGACAGCCGTTTGAAAAAAAAAAGACTCAGTTGTACACAAAGTCATGAAACTTAAAAGAAGAAAAAAGATAAGACAAATTTCATCAAAAAGTAAAACTTTCTGGTCCTTGAAAGATACTTTGAAGAAAATAACAACACAAGCCAGGGACTGGGAGAAGACATTCAGAATAACCTAGCTGACAAAGGACTTGAATCTGAACATGTAAATATCTTTTAAAATTCAGGAATTTGATGAGAGAAGCATAGACAACCTGACACAAAAAGGAAGATGTGCAAACAGCCAATGAGCACATGAAAGGGTGCTAGATGTTTTTAAGATGTTAGGAAAATGGACATTAAAATCACAGTGGGTACCACTGTCCACCCCCTGGAATGGTGAAATTACAAACATTGACAATAGCAAGTTTTGTGAGGGTGTAGAGCATCCATGACCCTGACACAGATGTAAGTGGCGTTCCCCTTTGGAAGTCATTTTGACAGTTTCTGTTTTGTCTTGGCTGTGGTCCCAGGGGGGCTCCCAACTGGAAGTGTCCCAGAGTGTCCAGATATGGGGTTGTTGGGGTTCCAAAGAAAGAAGCACTAAGAGCCAGGTGCTCAGTCCAGAGCATTTGTTAGGGGAACTGTGGATGGAGGGGGCTGCAGCGTGTCCTCCACACAGCCAGACAGAGTGCACCATCTGGGTTTGTCCTCAGTGAGGGGGCTGAGTGTGGAGTTGTAAGAGGACTTTGGGAATGTGGACCAGGACTGGCTCTTTCAGTGTTTTGGACCCAAGCAGTGGAGAAGCTCTGTGCTTCCCAGTCAGGGCCCAGGACGTGGGGCAGGGTGCCTCAGCCCTGAGTGCACAGAGCCGTCCAAGTTAGGTGTCCCTTGTGGTCATCCCACCAGGAACCCACAGCTCTGCAGCCACACTTGGCCATGGCTCCAAAGACAAGCAATCCCTATGAACAAGGCTGTGCCCCTCATAGCATGGGCATTTGTGCCAGCTGCCTTTGGGATTTCTCTTTGCAGTTATTTCTGTGGACAGATACTGCTCTTTACAAAAGATCTGAGTGGAAAGGGGTATAGGGTGCACTTTTTCTTTTTCCCTGGAACTGGTGATGGCTGAAACAGAAGGCAACTCACTTTATAAAGAGGGCCACAAAACTCGCCAAAACCAGAAACCAGAGTGAAAACAAAGGCAGCACACAAAGCCAGAGAGGGCCACCCCTGCCCTGGGCTGCGTGGCCAGGCCACAGGCCACACCTGCTGCAAGGAGCGCTGCTGGGCCTGGGGGGCCTTCAGGATTGGGGGGGCTCCATCCTTGACACCGGTGTTGGCCCAGACCTGAGGACTGCCTCCTGCCCATCTTGGTCTCTCCCAGGATGGAACTGGTCCCGGGCAGCCAGGCATACCCAGGCACCCACTGCCCACTCCTTCCTCCTCCTCTCTCCTCCCGAGCTCACACCACCCTCCTTTAGGCTTGGGGGTTCTTTACTGACCCCTTTGTCAGGAATGACCTGGGAGAGGCTTTATGAGTCTTTCACTAGTGAGAAAAGTGTCCTTGTACAAATAACTGGACATAACCCCATTTCCCCTCTATGGTGGCCAGTGGTGCGGCAGAGGGGACGCTGTGCCTGGCCCACCACAGTGGCGCCAGTAGAGGGCAGACAAACCCTTCAACAGTGCCTCAGGTTACTCAGGCCCAGTACTGACTTTGACAAGCTCAGAATGAGGGGGCAGGTGCCCCTACCCCGCGTGCACTGGAGTAGGGGCAGAAGAAAGCACAGAGCAGAGCTGGGCTGGCTTCAGGGCATCCCCCAGGACAGGCCTTGGGCCTCTGAGACCCCTGCTCAGGTGCCCAAAGATGGGCCCCAAAGCCTCCCCAAGGGGGAAGGGGGACGTAGCCAAATGGCCTCTGGGGACCAACACCTAGTGAAGGCCACACTTGACCCCTTTGGGCCCTGGGCCATCAGATACCCTTACAAAACTCAGGAGGTTCAGCTGGGCAGCCCCAGTTCCCAGCCCCTAGAGGTACCCTGAGCTCTGTGGTGGGGACATGGACAGGCCACAGGGTTCAGTGCTGGATCTGTCCAGGGCAGAAACAGATTTCTTCTGGAAGCTGGGGCAGACCACCATCTGGGCAGGGACCCTAAGGGGCCAGAGAAGGGCACAGTCTGGAGCTCCCTGTGTCCCAGTACTGTATTCACAAACACCCCAGGCCATGAGGGCATCCTGGGAGCCAGCATGAGTGGAGGGCCATGGCCACCTTGCCAGGGAGATGGGGAGCAGGACCGCCGTGAGCAAATGCCCGTGGCCCTGCCCATCTGTGTAGAACCCCAGCCCTTGCTCATCACAAGTCCCTATCATAAAATCCTGGCATTTGTCCCTGGAAATGCTCAGTGAGGGCACTGCTTTCTGAATCACAGCAGGACAGGGAGATCCAGTGTGCCAGCTTAAAGGTCAGAGGCCAGGACCAGAAGGAGTCCTTTAGCCCAGAGGCTGCCAACCAAGATGGCCCCACGCTTGCCCTGCCAGTTCTGCAGCTGACGGGGTCCTGCAGCTCTAGGGAACCACATGATGGAGACATGAAGGAGCCTGTGCCAGGGGCAGCTGACTGTCGGAACCACCTGTGGTCAGCCCCTGGGACCAGCACCCAGGCAGCAGAGCTGGGGCTACCCTCTGGGCCAAGAATGCCCAACGCCTATGCGGACTGGTCCTGAGGGGCTCAAGGTCCATAGTGAGAGCTCGGCCCTCCCGAAAACCAGGCCAGGCCGCCACCTCCAGATGCTACCCCAAGCCTCCCGCTTGGGGCCAATGTGGGCATGTGGCTGTCCTGTCCACCTGCCTGGACACACCCCAGTGGCCCATGTGGAGAGTGGGGAACACTGGGCCGTGGGGCACGTGGGAGCAAGGAAGGCCTGGGATGGGGTAGGTTCAGGGTGGGGGCCACTCTGCCAGGATTCAGGACCCACTTAGAGCACTCCCGCACCTGGACTCTCCAGCCTGACCTTTGCCTGGCTGCCCCGGAGCAGGGGGTGACCTCCGTGGCATGACTGCCGTCTCACCAGTCCTAAATGGAGGCTCCAGGAGAGAACTGCCACTTACCAGTTATGAAAACAAAAACTGGGCCACCCAGATGCACTTGGAAGCTCAGAAAATCATTTTAAAACATCCTGAGTCCCAAATTTGGGCTTAAGTAAGAGGTGCCCAGAGTGTGATGCCTACCTGTCTACATCCCCAGAGGGAAGGTATCTGTCTGGGGCAGCTTTTGGTGTGAGCCGCCTGCTAACATCCACTCTCTGTGGAGCTGCAGTGTGGGAGACTGCAGCAGCTGTGGGGGCATGTCAGCTGGAGCAGGAGCACAGCCAGACTGCTCAGGATGTGTGACTGTCCCACAGGCCTTTCTGGGATCGAAACATTGGCAAATGTCAAACAGTGCGTAATTTGTTTTACTTAAGCAGGCTGCTCGTTTATGTTTGCAGGACTGGTCTTCTTCCCTCAGATGATAGCATCAACAGAAATGCAGGCAGCAGCAGGGAGGGGGCCGGCCTGGGGGGGGTTCCTCTGTGAAGAAGCACAGCCTGGAGTTTTGCAGACTCATGGGAGGTGTGACCCAGGTGCCGGTAACACATCTGTGTGAACCTCCCCAGCAGTGCAAGTTCTGGGGTCTTGTGCCGGCTTCCAGTGTATCACTTCCTTCATAAGAGGAATATAATAAACTTAGAGCTTTTTATTTATAAATATTAGTTGTCTATTTTTTGAGACTTTGGAAAAAAAATAAGAAGGAGCTAACTGAGGACTCCATACTGAACCTCAGAGTCAAAGCATTCTATAATGGACATGCTCTTATTTGACTATGTGAATGTTACTTTCTTTGCATTATCATTATTATTATTATTGCTCAATAAAATAAAAAAATAATAAAGTTAGAGCTAATAATGCCAATTCAGAATTGGGAGACTGCTAGTTAAGGAGAAGATGCCAAGACGCCACAAACCCATGATTACAAAAGAGGTCTGGACACAAGGCAGAGGCAGTCACATCGGTGGCGGCTGGTTGGGCAGAGAGGTTGTGCTGGGGAATGAGCAGATCTGCACAGCCTTGCTGAGCCTCCACTCACTTTCTTGGGGGATGATAATGTGGTTCTGGTCATTTGTGGGGAGAAAGTGCATGGGTCCTTAGCTCCTCAGCAGGAGCCTTTCAGCCTTTGCCAAGATAGGCACATCTGGGCAAATATTTCCTAAGGGGTTAGGATCAAAACCCCAAAACATGGGCATGGGATTCTGGGGCATCCATTTCAATTGAAATGGGAATTTATGTCTGAACACGGACCACAGTGCCCCAGGGTGGGTGCCCTCCCTGTCCACGTACTCACTGGGGGCTCTGATGCTGCCACATGAGGACCAAACTCCTAGGAACTTGGAATTCAAGAGAAGAATGTTCTGGACTTTACAGGTAAATAACCAGGGAGGTGAAATGATTGAAATCTGGGGGCCCCCCGACCTGTGTGGCCCTTGGCATCCCTGTCTGTCTCTGTCCCCCGACTGGCTGTGGACACTCGCAACTCGGACGCAGCACGAGATTCTAGGCGGGGCCCTTGAGTGCAGGCAGGAGAACGCCCTGAAGCAGCAGGACTGCAGCAATCTCTTGGTCTTGCAGGTCCAGAGAGACATGAGGTAGTGAGCCACTTCAGCCTCTGCCAGGCCAGCACCCAGGGCTTCCAGGACCTGCCCAGTTCAGGAGACACCTTAACAGGTGAATCTGTGCCCAGGTTCCTCAGAGGCACTGGTGCCACTTGCCAAGAGCCCAGGGCCCCAGCAGTCTGGCTGACCGCGTTTGATCTGGGAGAACTTTCCCACAGCCAGCCCCTCCAGGCCACTTGAGGCTCCCAGCGATGGAATGATCGTCATCTAACTCCACAGTTTTCTGCAAACCACAGCTTTCTATCTTAATCTCATGAAACTGGGAAAGCCAGAGCATGAGAAGTTCAGAGAGATGGCTTTGAACCCCAGAAGGCCCCTGCCTGGGAATGACCTCTGCTTGGTGGCACCCGTTCTAGTGTCATCTGTCCCTCCCATCCCCACAGCTCACCCTCAGCACCACCCAGCCCTCCCCCAAGGCCCTTGTTATGAACTTGGATCCCCCTGGACTGATGACTTCCCCTCAGTCTGGGCCCCGTGCCACCCATGCACTGGCTCTAGAGTGAGAGGCACGTGCCTGGCACGTCCCCGTCCCCCTCAAGAGCCCCCACACCTGTGCCGGCCTGCTCTGCCCCCATGGGTGGCTGCTCCTGCCTCTCCCAGGCCTCTGTTCCCTTCCCCATCATGTATCTTTCCCACTGGCCATTCCCATGAGCTCAAGGTCGTCCTCTAACGCAGCGATTCTCAACCCGTGGGTTGCTACCCCTTTGGGGGTTGAACGACCTTTTCACAGGGGTCACCAAAATACGTCTTGCATATCAGATATTTATATTATGATTCATAACAGTAGCAAAAGTACAGTGATGAAGTAGCAACACAAATAATTTTATGGTTGGGGGTCACCACAACATGAGGAACTGTATTAAAGGGTCGCAGCATTAGGAAGGTTGAGAACCACGCTCTAACATATCATCCTGCCAACCCGCCTTCCCTGGCCTCCCAACCTGGCCTTGTCCCATCCCCCAGCCCTCCTCAGACCTCCCTGACAGCCACTGCACTCACCTCTGAGGCTGCCTCGGGTGGGCCGGTACACTCCTGTGTCTTAAATATGGGGACTGCACCCACACATCCTCTGTGTCCTGGGAAGCCATGCCATGGCAGGGTAGCAGGTGGGCGGCAGGGGGGCATGTCCCAATCCCCTGTACCTGGCCTTGTACCCTGCAGCTCTCTTGGGCATTGCCTCAGGAGGCAATGAGGTTTGTCCAGGTGGATCTAGGGGTCCTGCCCTGCCCCAGCACTGTGCCTTGTGGGATGAGGACCAGGGGAACGACACCTGACCCTTCCTCCACCCTCACACAGGCCTGGCTGCAGGTGGGCAGGACACGAGGGGCAAGAACCGCCCTCTATACTCACACAGGCCCCTGCGTGTCCCCGAGAGCCCTCCACCCCTCAGCCCAGTCTCCCTCAGTGCAGAGGCCCTGTCACTACTGCCCTGGCCTCCCACCACCAGCCTCCCACACGGTAGTGTCCTGCACCGAGTCTGGTTTGTGGATTGGAACAAACACCCCTGGTTGTACCTCTTGCCAGTGAGAGTTTTGTGGCAAAGTTGTTTACCTCCCTCCTCACTGATGCCACAGGCTGGACCATGCCCCGGTTGCCGCACATGGCCGTCAGTGTCCCCTGGGAACCAGGGAAAAATGCAGTGTCCTGGGCTGGGCCCTGGTATGTTAGCGCTTCCAGTGAGGGACAGACAGGGGCTCTAGGCCTGCTGACAGCTCCGACCATTGGAGGGACAGGGCTGGACTGAGTGGCCCACAGGCCTGCAGTGGACACAGCACATAGCACGTGTGGAGAACGTGAGCCCTGTGGCTGGGCAGGCCGAGATGCCTGATGCCCAGCTGCCAGTCACCTCTGGGGCAAGGCCACCTGAGCACAGGGGACAGGTCAGTCTCCCCTTCTCCAGCCCTACTGACCCAAGTGACCTTTAACCTGGCTGGGGCTAACTGTGGTACTGTTCAGTGCTGTCATTGGCATTCTGGGTCACAAACATCACCCATGTCCCCGAGGGACAAAAGGTCTCATCCCACAGGCCCACTTTGCTGGAGCTGGGATGGGATAGCCCAAGATATTGACGGCAGGGCAGACGCCCAGAACCAAGCTGCATGCGGGACCCTGGGCTGACCCAGCCCCCAGGGCCCAGACCCCTGCACAGCCCGGAGCTCAGACCTGCTGGGAAGCCCAGGGTGAAGCTGGAACCATCAGCAGCCCATGCCAGGCCTCTCCCATGCAGTGTCGCTATGCGCCCAGGCCTGTGCGGGGCTGTCCCAGGGGTTGGTGTTTGCCATGACAAGGGACAGACATGCTCGTGGGAGAGGTAGGTGGGTTCTCTGCAGGGTCTGTGGGATTTCGACATACTTGTCCTGCCCCCGCAGGGCCGCTGCCTCTCAGCAGTTCAGATATTTACTTGGAGATTTCAGAGCTTTAACGTTCAGCCTCACAGAGGCCGGCAGAGGGGCGGGGGCAGTACTAGGAGGCCATCCTAATGCTTTTTTTTCACAAATTCTGCAGTGGAGCCATCACCGCCCACTCAGAGGAAATGCCCCTGCTTTGGCAGGGAGCTGTCCTCCTGTGTGTGCGAGCCGTGAGGACTGACCCCACGAGCAGGCTGCACACCCATGAGTGTACACAGAACTTTCTGGCCTGTCCCCAGGGAAACTGCTATCACTCCAGGCAGAGATGGAGGACAGCACAGGGCCTGTCCCCACGGCTACTGGCATGTGAGGAGTGTCAACTTCCGTGGTGGCTGTAGGGGGGTGGTCGGCTTTTCCTGCCTAGAAGTCTGACGCATCCCCCAAACGTGCTTAGGTCAGGGGGCTGGCCAACAGGCGTCAGGGGCGGCCCCGGCTCCAGGCAGCTGTCAGCAGCACACGGACAGGCCTACGCATGCTGAGAGTGGGGGGCGCTGGCTCAGGTCCTTCTGCCGTGGGCGGAGGCCATGGGCTGAATCCGTTTCTGCCACCCCGCTGGGCCAAGAGAGCAGACCTGATTCCCCAGGGCTTCCCCTTGGCGGGAGGACATGATGCTCCTCCCACTCGGTGGGCTTGGCAAGAAATATAAGTTGGCAGTTGGGGACACACAGAGGTCCTGCCTGGATGTTCGGACCTCGGAGGCCAACGGTGAATGCCTCTTCCCTCGCTGCCTCTGGTGTGCAAAGGCCCTGATGCCCACCTCCAGGAAGGACGCAGCGGCTGGCACACATGACAGGGAGGGCCAAGGGCAGGACCTACCTACCCAATGCGCCACCTTGGAGTGATGGGCACTGGGCTTTGTCCTACTGTTCGTCAGTGGTGAGGACGTACCAGAGTCCAGGGGCGTGGGAGGCCCTGCCGAGAGTCCGAGGCACCTGCAGGTCCTGATTAGCCCTTGAGGTCTCCTCGCCTCACTTCTAGGCACAGGGGCCAGCGGGCAGTGGCCTTTCCCACTCAGTCCAGGCAGAGGGAGGAAAGTGTCAACCCAGACTGCAGAGCTGAGTCGGTAGGAACAGGGTCTCGAGGGTCTGCGGCCCCCCCGCCCGGGCAGAAGTCGGCACCTGGCCAGTGGAGATTTCCTACACACAGTCGTGGTCTCCGCTGACGCACAGCAGCTGACACTGCGGACGGTGCCGCCCAAGCCTCTGCCTAGGATGGAGTCAGGACTGAACTGTGTCTCCTAAAATTCCTTTCTTGGAGCCCTGACCCCCACCTCATTGTGGGACTGGATTTGGAGTTGGGGTCTTTAAAGATAAAGTGAGGCCAGCAGGGTGTGCCCTGGTCCAATCTCATTGGTGCCGTTGTGGGAGGAGGAGTGAGGACACAGAGGCACAGGAGAGGCAACCCCTGAGGACATGCCCAGGGAGAGGTCTCAGAAGAACCAGCCCTGCTGGGTCCTGACCTTGGACTTCTGCCTGCAAGACCAGAAGATGATAAATGTCTGCTGTGTATGAGACCAGTCCATGGTCCCTTGTCATGGCAGCCACCCAGCTAACTAAGATAGGTGTCAACGTCTGGCTCTGACTCCCCAGGACAGTTGACTGGGACCACTTTGTATTCAGACAAGATGTGCATGCTCGGTGCCTTTGATCCAAGGGCAATGTCATAGACTCCATGGACCCCGAGTCTGACAGCTCCTCACGGAACCCTGACCAAATCCTAGGCAGGTGTCCTGGCTGGAGTCAGGCCAGGGCTGCTCCCCCCCAGTGAGGCTCTGGGCACTGTTTCCCCCAATGCTGTCCTGAGAAGAGCACAGCATTGTGCCAACACTGCTCTGGGACACTGGGACACTCTCAGAGGCAGAGAGAGGTTAGGTGACCTGCTTAGTAGTTCACTGGTAAAGCCAGTCTGAGCATCTGGCTCTGCTGTCCGTCTAACCCAGGGTGCTGGTGAATATTCGTAGAATTAACAACTGAAAACTTGGGCAAAATTATCAACCAACTTGTAAAAATTAGAGGCTCCTGTGTGATTGGTTACTCACTTGGTTTGAGATGCCCCAGTGGCCTTTCTATGTCACTTACTGACACCCCCCGGCTGCCAGGTGGTGTACAGGCAGCCTCACTCCCTCTGGCCAGCAGACTCCCAGGCCTGTGCTGCAGCTACACCCGGGAGGCCCCAGGAGGGCTGCGGGCTGTCATCTGGGGCTCAGGCTGCTGCAGCTTTGTGATATGCTGCCTCCCTTTGTCTTAGGGTCCCTCCCTGCTGACCCCCCCGGCTGTCCCCTCTAGTTCTGCAATCTTATCCTCCCAGGCAATCTCTAAGGCAGGGCACTGCCTGCATAGGTGAGATTGGTTTCTAGAGCAAAACTGACCTGGAGCTCACCACAAACAGTGTGCTGGGGTCTCCAACAGGGTGCTCTTCAGCTCGCCATGCACCCATCTTCCTCCCCCTGCACCTGTTCCCTTCCACCCCAGCCCCACCCAGCCTCGGGGCCCATTAGTGCTCCGGCTCTCGTCAGAGTGCCCACTCAGAATGGGGTCATGCCCATCCCCTGCCTTGTAGCTTCAACATCCACTCAGCACCTTAGAGTTAATTTGATGGGGGTGGGCCTCTAGGGGCAGGAGTACTGGGTCAGCTAGTGCAGACTCAGACTCGCCTGGGGCAGCAGGAGCTCAGTGCTTGGAGTGTCATCTATGGGGTCCAGACCAGCCACCCCCCAGACTCCCAGCCACCTCAGCTTGCCCGAGCTGGTTCCTCTCACTCTCCCAGATGGGTTGCTCCCTGAGCATCTCCCTCACACCTGTGGAACCCAGCACCATCGCTGTACAGTTCTCCCGGGTTTACCTTGTCAAGACCTGTGAGGATCTGACACGTTCTCCCACCCTGAAGCTAACATGCTGCTGGTAGAAAACATGAGATGCACAGGTCAGAGACAAGCATGGGTTCACCCCTCACTCCTCCGTGCTGCTTGCCTGGGCCCCAGCTTCCACAGGGTGACATGGTGTGGCCAGGCCATCTGCACCTGCTTGCCTTGGGTTGGGTTGCAGGACAGTGGAGGGAACCCACATCTTTCACAGGGGACAGTAAGCCTGCCTGTCCCTTGCTCTGGAGGAGGGCACTTTCTCTAACTAAGGCCACCAGGGTCTCTCCTGGAGAACGTGCAAAAACAGAAAGTGTTACCGCCTCTGGCAGGGGAGTATTGGAGTCTGCTGGCGTGTCCTGCTGCCAGCGTCCACAGGGCTCTCCGTGGGAAGCTGCTTTCCCCTTTGTGATTCATGCACATTTTGTGGGGGCTCTTGGGGGCTACATGAAACCCCATTCTTTACTCTACTTCACCGCTCACCCGCTGCTGGTGTCCTAATTACTCAGATTAATTATCACTACGTGGGCAGCCTAGGGTAATTTCCTAATTCACCATTTATCAGGTGAAATTCTACTGTAAAGATGAGCTTTCTCCTTTTCTCATTTATTAATTAAATGTATATCATGAAAGACTACCAGTGGCTTTTTTTAGTGAAATGGGCAATCATTTGACCTTGTGTATTTTACTATGATGCTTAAACTTGTCCCAGTGGAAGGCCCTTCAGGCTGGTTTCGGTGCGTTTTTAGAAATTGCCCACTTTTTTCTCTAGCATCTTGCTCCTTTCTTCTTTGCTGTAAGATGCTCTGGCCCCAGCCTTGGAATCAGCCACATCTCTGTGGAGCACTGGTCCCTCTCAGTGGGCCCTGGTGTTTAGAACGAGATCTGGAGCAAGGCGCATTCCACTTCCAGGACAACGCATCCCCCAGGCCTCATGGGCAGAGGTAGAGAAGACACATGTGTGGGGGCGTGTGTGTGTGTGCTTCCATCCATAGAGTCTGTGTCTGTTCACATTGAGAACTGTGTCCTCCCACAAATGCCTGCAATTTGAACTCAGCACCTCAGGGGTCCCCGTAGTGCCCCTTTCTTTCTGTATGTGCCCTCTCTAATGGGAGGGGTCTGGCCAGTGCCACAGTGCGTTTGCTTATTTGCCTCATGCGACCGGCCTCCTGACCCTTACCCCAGCCCTGCCTGGGAGCTTCTGTCCCACCCCCTTCAAGCCTGCTTCAGGGACATCCCACCCCCCTGGCCTCTCTCCCTACCCTTGTGGGAGGAGGGGCAGCTGTCTCTGAAGCGCGGGAGGTGCCCACGCACAGCGGGCTGGTCTGCCGCCCCCCGTGACGGTTTCCCACTCAGGCCCAGGACTGGGCCACAGCCAAAGTGAACATAAATGGTCCATCTCTAGTCATGGCAGCTCCAAGCAGCCGTTAAAAATGACCCTATTTGTGAATGGCTTGGCCTGAAAATGTTCCATTGGGTGGAGAGTGTTCCCACTCCGCAGCTCACCCTCCCCCACAGTCGGTATAGTGACGGGGACTGGGCCCCAGACGCTCACAGGATGGGGGAGGCCAGGCGACCAGACGGCCAGTCCCTCTGCTTCTGCAGCCACAGCTGCCCCAAGAGGACAAAGGGCCCTTGTTCCCGTTGGCATACACTCCCAGCACCCACCCCACCTCTCCCGGACGTGATTAGGTGTGGGAACTATTTTCCTCGGCCATTTGACATTTGCCATTCATTTGGAGGACAGGAGACTCCCAGGCCTCCTCCCACCCCTGGCGCTGCAGAGGGTTGAGCCACAGGCAGTCCTGACACCAAGACAGGCCCGTGTATCAGCCATAGCTTTTGTCACCTTCCACTCAGGACAGGCAGTGCTGGGGGCAGCAGGGCAGGGCAGAGGAAAGGAAGATGGAGCTGGGGCAGAAGTATTTACCACACTTGTGTGCGAGCACACACAAGCATGACCACACATGTGCACACATTCCAGGAGCACACACAGGCACAGAGTCCAGAAGCACACACGTGCACAACCACATATGCATGATCACACATGTGCACAATCACACACATGCACACACGCCAGGGGCACACATGTGCATGACCACACGTGCACAATCACACACATGCATGACCACACACGTGCACACACTCCAGGGGAACACACGCGCATGACCACACGTGTGCACACTCTCTAAGAGCACACACGTGCACAAGTTCCAGGGGCACACATGTGCACACATATGTGGGAAGATGGAGCCGCTTCATACAGAAGAGTGAGAGCTCCACAGTGTACTCCCTGAGGATGCTGGCGCACACGCAATCATGCATGTGGCCCATCCGTGGACCGCCTGCCTCCTCCTGTGCTGTGCAAGCCCATCTGGGGTGTCCGTGGCTGGGCTCTGAATCTAGTTACGCAGCTGAGAGTGGGGCCGTGTATTAATAGGGTGCTGGGGCGGCAGAGAGGGACTCTTGTAAACCTTGACCACACACGTGCAGAGAGAGCTGCAAAGCCGGGAGCTGAGCCGTGCAGGGATGGTGAGCTGTGGGCCTGGCTGAGGCCGGCTAGAGCCCTTGGGGCAGTTTACTGATGACACCTTCAGGCTGGGCAGGTGCACTGTGGGCGGGGTGTGCAGTGGGCGAGGGTGTCTGACCCTCTCTTCCCATGAGGGGGACACTTTACTTCCCTGATGTGCACGAGCACTGGCACTACCAGCAACTCCGGCCTTGCTCTCAATAAGACCCCCACATTCCTGTTCCATCCCCAGAAGCTGTGAATGGGGCCCTGTTTGGAAAAGGGGTCTTTGTGGATGGGATTACATTAGGGTCCTGAGGAGACTGTCTCGGAGGGCAGGAGGTGGTGGCGGCCTGGAGAGGAAACTGGGGCCACCTCCAGGGTCCATTCTGCTATTCTCGAACTGGTTGCTCATCCTATGACTTCAGCATCAGGGAAGCAAACTGTCAGGGGAGAGGAGAAGGCAGTCGTAACCCTGTCCCCTTCTCCAGGGCAGGGCAGCCAGGCCAGCCTGTCTGCTGAGATGGGGGACAGATGGTGGCTGGAGGCAAAGCAGAGAAGCCTGAGGAGCATGGTCAGAAGCCAGGGTTGCCTTGAAAGCAAAACTTGAGGGCTGCAGGAGTGCAGCAGGTCGGGCCAGAGAGAAGCTAAGAGGCTGTCCCAGAGAGGAAAGGGACTGGTACACTCAGTGGTGTGTGGCAGTGGGCCAAGGAAAATCCATTCTGAAATAAAGGCAGCGGGAAGAGACAGCAGACTCAGCCCAGGCAGACAGGTGCAACGTGGCCAGGCAGATGACGCTGAGGACAGCACACCACACGCCATGACAAGTGAGAGGCAGAGCCGGTGCGGGATGACAGGCCAGAGTGTGCTTCTCAGCTGCTCAGTGGCCACCTCTGCAAACCTGCAATTTCTACCAAAATGTTTGGTCACAGGTCTGAAAAAGGTCTTGCTTTCACTTTCAACCCTTAGAAAATGTATAAATATTCAGACTTGTTTTTCTCAGAATTGCTACCCATGATATTTACATGTTTTGATGCTGAAAACACGAGAGAAAAATTGTATCTCTGCACCTTAACTCCACATTGCTTTATTGGCTAATTTATAGTCTTTCCTCTTGATTCGTGTGCCTCCTTTCCAGCTTCTGATTACCCTACAAAGAGAATGTAAAGAAGCTAATCGCTGATTGCAGATCTGTACATCTCCTTAAACAATGTATTTTTCCCCCCAGGTGCCATGATTTCTCCTGGGGGCCACCCCAGCATGAACGGTGGATATGTATCAACAGTTAGATATGTTTCTGTTCCCATGATCCCAAATAATATGCCTGTTTTAAATAACATACGTGTTAACAAAATCTACCAGGAAAACCCTCAAGACAACCTCTATTAAAAACCTTTGCTGCTGTTTTCTCAAACTATATTTATAAAAGTTTGCTAGGACCGCACCTGTACTTGGAGAATAATTTGCAAATTTTATTTGTAAGTGAAAAGTAGCCTTACAGGCTTCAGCAGCCTTCCCAGGCCCTACAGCCCAGGGCATGCCGGGCGCGCATCTCTGCCACATGTCACAGGGTGCATAGGTGTGCACGTCTTCTTGTGTGCGCAAGTAAGCTGGAGAGTTTTCTGAGGAAAATAGGATGAAATCAGGTGCTGAGATTGAGATTCTGCCTTGAGATCTAAAACATAACAAGGGTCACATCACTGGTAGAGCTGCTGGCAGAACATGTGGCTGCTTCCCCAGCGTGTGTCTCACAGTGCGCCGAGCAGCCCATGGCAGCTGGGGACCCCGGCCAGGCTGGAGTGTGGGAGGGCAGAGAGGCCTGTCCAGGGGCTGTCACAGGCACGTTACCTCTTCCCCAACCCCAAATCAAGGTCACAGCATGTGACCTGCACACAGACCCAAGTGCCTCTAATGGCTGGTGCTCTAGCTCCCTCCTTGCTCATTGCCACAGTTAAAACAGGAGTTGTGTTTCCCACTGTTACTACTTTAGAACTGTTCTTCACTCAAATGAAGCAAAAATTCGGCTTCCAAACAATATATGTTTTGTATAAATGGCAGTTCGAGTGGCGGCACCATACCTGGACTATCTTTACGGCAGAACATGAGATAGGCCACAGGGAAGACCGAGGCTCTGTCCTTCCTCCCAGTCGTGTGTCCAGACAGACGTCTCCCTTCACCGAGCCCCCGGGGACCCCTCAGGTGGGTCTCAGGCTGGACCGCGGGCCAGACCGCTGAGCTGCCCCAGTCCAGACCTGTGTGGCTACTGCTAAACCACTCGCCCAGCTTTTGGGTCTCAGTGTTTTGGAAGACTAGGGGTTTAAATGTATTTAATGTCCTTTTAAGATTATGACCATAATTAGGGGTTGTTGATATTCAGCCTTCAGAATTTCAGTGTCTTAGTACAACACTTGGCTTGTAGCTGGGTGTGTTTTTGCCATCTCCACTACTTAATTGAATATTTTTATTTTGCCAAACAACCCAAGACTGACTTTATGTTGCTTTATTCAGAACCTTTAGAATTCCCCAGAAGAGTTGTTTTCAAAGTAAACCATCCAAAAAGTTAGAGTCTCAAGGCAAGGCTACCACCTGGGTATCTGAGGGCCCAGGTGGCATTGCAAGTGTCCTTGAAACACCCAGAGGAGGGGCTGTGTGACCACGGAGGCAGAGGTTGGAGTGCTGTGGCCACCAGCTCAGGGACACGGGCACTGCCAGGAGCTAGAGAGGCAGGAAGAACCCTGCCCAGGGCCACGGGAGCTGACAGGCTGCCCAGCCCTGGTTCTGGGCTTCAGCATCTGGGGTACTTTGTTACAGCAGCCCCTGGAACCAATGAAGCCTCTCACTGGGAACTAGGAGGTGCATTTTACTCAAACTTCTCTAAAACTAAGGGTGACAAGACAGGGGACATTCAGCCTGCTCAGAGAGAAGCTTCTGGGGCTCATTTGCAAGAGGACTAATTGCTGATAACAAGTCATGGCTCTGAGATTTCCAAAATATCTGCTTTTCCTGGACATCTACATGGACCAGAAAATTAAAAACAAAACAATGGCAGTACAGGGCGAGCCAGCTGGCCCACTGCCATCCTGCTGTCCAGAGCTCAGGCAGCACCAGGCCAGCACCGGGCCAGCACTGCTATTGCTTGCCCAGTGTCTCTCAAAGGTGCTTCCTCTTGGCTGAGACCCACCCCGGTGTAGATTTAGGCTGGACATCTGAATCCAGGCCAGACAGCACCTCCTACAGTCCTCACCCACCGTCCTTAAATGAAGCAGTGACCCTGCCATGCCCTAGCAACTGCCCCTGGGAACCAGCTGGTTCTCCCACCATGGCCACCCCCAGACATTTCCAGGGACAAGTGCAGGCCCACAAGTGATGCGGGGCTTGGGCATGGACGGGGTCTGCCCCTGGCTGCAGTGGGGACTGGACTCCCTGATGGGCACCGTCCCAGGTGGTGGACATACTCCACCTGCTCACAGGCATGCATGGGTCTGCACACATGTGTATGCATGTGTGTGTACAAGGACCTCCAGGGCACACACACTGCACATGTGTGTACACATGTATGCACACAGGACCCCCAGGGCACACACAATGTACACATGTGTATGTACACAGGACCCCCAGGGCACACACAATGTACACATGCATGCACACAGGACCCCTAGGGCACACACACAGACTGTACACACGTGCATGCACATAGGACCCCCAGGGCACACACACTGTACACACGTGTATGCACACAGGACCCCCAGGGCACACACACAGACTGTACACACGTGTATGCACACAGGACCCCCAGGGCACACACACTGTACACACGTGTATGCACACAGGACCCCCAGGGCACACACACACACTGTACACACGTGTATGCACACAGGACCCTCAGGGCACACACACTGTACACACGTCTAAGCACACAGGACCCCCAGGGCACACACAATGTACACATGCATGCAACAGGACCCCCAGGGCACACACACACACTGTACACACGTGTATGTACACAGGGCCCCCAGGGCACACACATTGTACACACGTGTATGTACACAGAAGCCCCAGGGCACACACACTGTACACACGTGTATGCACACAGGACCCCCAGGGCACACACACACACTGTACACACGTGTATGCACACAGGACCCCCAGGGCACACACAATGTACACACGTGTATGCACACAGGACCCCCAGGGCACACACACTGCACACACATGTATGCACGCAGGAGCCCCAGGTGTGCAGGTGGATGGTGGCAGGTGACAAGAGCCAGAACTCTGGCCTCCCAGGTGCTGCCCACCAAGTTGAGCTGGTAGAGCACCTGGGAGAAAGGCCGACGCTCAGGTGAGGGCGTCTGCACCCTGAGCCCCTCTCAGCGGTCCTTCTAAGCATGATTTGTGGTCGGCTTCCCCAGAGCTGGCAGAAAGATGGAAGACTAAACAATTTCATGCACTTTTCATTTCCTGGAAAATCCTTCCTGCCAAAATAAATAGATGCCTATCAGTTGCTTGGTGACCACAGAAACACAGGTCTGCCCTGGAGGGATGGAGGCCACATTTCTGGGGGGCCGATGGCCCGATGGCAGAGGACCTTGGGACAGCCTCTCTGGACCCTGGAGCCTGTGTCCACCTGGAGCAGGTGGGGCTCGCTCCCCGACCCTGCCTGACCGTCAGCCGTAGGAAACATCAGGTCAGTGTGAGCAGGGCCCTCCCAGCTGCACCAGCACCCTGAGCACTTTAGAGTCTCTAGAAAGGTCAGTGACGTGGCCTTCTCCCGAGCCCACCACAGCTGTTATCTTCACGCTTGGTGTCACCTCCACATCATCACCCAAACCTGCCAGTCCTGGGCTTGTACAGCTGGTCAAAGTGCCTGCGGCTCACGGGCCCCTCTGGACCCTGCCAGCCCAGACCTACCTGCGCCTGTGGGGATCCCTCTCAGCCCAGAACACCAGGTGGCCTCTGCTCCCTGACTTCCTTGCATGGGCCCCATGGAGCACAGGAGGCAGGTGAGAATAGCTCAGGGTTTAGACTTAGACCCTAAGACAGACCATGCTCACAGTGGGAAGGTGAGGAGACTGGAAGGTAGGACAATGTTGGTTCGCTCAGGCTGATGCCTGTGCTGAGAGCAATCACAGTCAAATTCCCACAGGTTTCTAATGGAAGGGAGCAAGGGAGTGGGGATTCCACCACTCTTCTGAAGGTGACGAGAGGATGGCACACAGGAGGAGAAAGCTGGAGACAACAGCATCTGCCTTGAGATTTGCCCTAAAACTAGTGATCAGACTATACTAAAGGGGGAACAAAGAGGTCAGCAGACAAAAAAGAGCCAGAGATTGCACCCAGACGGTCAACTCTGGGCGCCAATCCGACAGGGCCCTATAACACCAGATGGCTAGACGTCTGGTTCCACATCACTCTGTGTGTGTGTGAGGGTGTTTCTGCAGGACACTGGCATTGGAGTGGACTGAGCAGGGATGGCCGGCCTACAATAGGGAGGTGGACTTGGCCCTCAGCGGCGGGGTAGACACAGCTAGCTGTAAGTGGAGGGGTGGACTTGGCCCTCAGCGGCGGGGTAGACACGGCCCTCAGGAGCGGGGTGAGCATGGTCCTCAGGAGCAGGGTGGACACGGCCCTCAGGAGCCGGATGGACACGGCCCTCAGGAGCAGGGTGGACACGGCCCTCAGGAGCCGGATGGACACGGCCCTCAGGAGCAGGGTGGACACGGCCCTCAGGAGCAGGGTGGACA
>CAUYRH010039053.1:0-30036 GCA_963574655.1 Perodicticus potto
GGGGGGATAAAGAGACATTCACTTGAGGTTTAATAAATCAAAACATAGTGTGTTTGTCCACAGCCTCATTTTTTCCCCATTACTGGTAGATGATATCATTTTCACTTCCATTAGAATCTTACAGTGTCCAGGAGAAGGAAAGATTAATGCTAAATGCATTTATTGTGCTATATTTTTATTTTTAAAGAAAATTTTAGTTTTAATTCTGCAGATGTGAGATGTGAGTGGAGTTTTCAAAAGGTACCCCAAGGATTTAGGGCATTTTTACAAGGACTATGGAAATTGCTGACTTTTTTATATGTGTGTACAAGGATCTTTCTCTTCTTTCTTTCTCTCTTTCTCTCTTTTTCTTTCTCCTTTCCTTTCCCTCTCTCTAACTCTCTAACTTTTTTCCTTTTTTAGCGACAGGTCGCACTTTATCACCCTCAGTAGAGTGCGATGGCATCACACAGCTCACAGCAACCTCCAACTCCTGGGCTTAGGCAATTCTCTTGCCTCAGCCTCCCGAGTGGCTGGGACTACAGGCGCCTGCCACAATACCCAGCTATTTTGTTGTTGTTGTAGTTTGGCCAGGGCCAGGTTTGAACCTGCCACCCTCAGTATATGGGGCCAGCACCCTACTCACTGAGCCATAGGCACCGCCCTCTCTCTATCTTGATAGCATCTCACTTTTATTGCTCAGGCTAGCTAGAGTGCAATGGCACCATCATAGCTCATTGCAGCCTTAAAGTCCCTAACTCATAGTCTCAAGTGATCCTCCTGTCTCAGTTTCCCACGTATCTAGGACTACAAGCATGTGCCACCATGCTTGGCTAATTCTTTTTCCAAGAAGGGGTCTCACTGTGTTGCCCAGGCTAGGGTTATTTTTTTTTTTAAGAGATAGAATCTCACTTTGTCATCCTCAGTAGATTGCCATAGCGTCACAGCTCACAACAACCTCCAGCTCTTGGTCTTAGGTGATTCTCTTGCCTCAGCCTACCGAGTAGGTGGGACTACAGGCTCCCACCACAATGCCCAGCTATTTTTTTGTTGCAACTTGGCCGGTGCTGGGTTCAAACCCACCACCCTCGGTATATGGGGCTGGCGCCCTACTCACTGAGCCACAGGAGCCACCCCAAATGCTTTTTTGGCATCCCCAAAATTTGTTTTTTCAAGAGCAAGACTAATAAAAACTGTAACAATCCTGATGTATGAAAAAAGCGCCTGTGGCTCAAATGAGTAAGGTGCTGCCCCATATACCGGAGGTGATGGGTTCAAACGCAGCCCTGGCCAAAAAAAAAGAGAGAGAGAGAAGACAGATCATCAGTAGAAAAATATTCCAGAGTGACCTCCGCAATTTGGGGGAAGGAGGATTAGCTCCTTCTACCAAGTATCAGAGCTTGATGCTTTTTTTTTTTTTTTTTTTTGAGACAAAAGCTGTCACCCTGGATAGAGTGCTGTGGCATCACAGCTCCCAGCAACCTCCAATTCCTGGGCTCAAGCGAGTCTCCTGCCTCCGCCTCCCAAGTAGCTAGGACTACAGGCGCCCGCCACAACGCCCAGCCATTTTTTGGTTGCAGCCATCATTGTTTGGCGAGCCCAGGCTGGATTTGAACCTGCCAGCTCAGGTGTACATGGTTGGCGCCTTAACCACTTGAGCCACAGGCTGGAGCCAGAGCTTGGTGCTTCTAACTGCAGAGGCAGGTAGTCATTGTTGTACTTCCTCCTCCACCTGAGGCAACTTTCAAGGGCCGGCAATTTAAAGGGCCAGCAGCCCCTCTATAAATTTATTTTCTTCCCCCTTTTGAGGCCCAGACATTAAGGAGTAGACATTCAAAAACAATTGCAGGCCAGGCATAGTAGCTCACACCTGTACTCCTAGTACTCTGGGAGGCTTTGGCAGGAGGATTGCTTGAAACCAGGAATTTAAGATCAGCCTGAACAAGAGCAAAAAAAAAATAGAAAAATTAGCCAGATATGCTGGCGTGCCCCTATAGTCCTGGCCACTAAATGCTGAAGCTAAAGAATCACTTGAACCCAGGAGTTTGAGGTTGCAGTGAGCTATGCTGATGCCACTGCATTCTAGCCAGGGTAACAGAGCAGGACTCTTGTTATCGAAAAATAAAAAAACCTTATTATAAAGCTATAATAATTAAAACAGTATAGTATTGGTATAAAGACAGACATACTGGCTAATGGGATAAAATAGGGAGCCCAGAAATAAACCCTTTAAACATATATATATATATATATATATATATTTTTTTTTTTTTTTTTTTTTGAGACAGAGTCTTACTTGGTCATCCTCGGTAAAGTGCTGTGGCATCACAGCTCACAACAACCTCAAACTCTTAGGCTCAAGTGATCTTCTTGCCTAGCCTCCTGAGTAGCTGAGACTACAGGCTCCCGCCACAACACCTGGCTATTTTTTGTATAGATAGGATCTTGCTCTTGCTCAGGTTGGTCTTGAACCCGTGAGCTCAGGCAATATACCTGCCTCAGCCTCCAAGAGTGCTAGGATTACAGGCGTGAGCCACCTCACCTGGCCCACATACTTTTGTGTGTGTGTGTGTTTTATTGTTTGGGATTCATTGAGAGTACAAAGAATTGGGTTACACTGATTGCATCTGTTAGGTAAAGTCCCTCTTATAACTGTGTCCCACCCCCAAGAGGTGTGTCATCCACTATAACTCCCATCCCTCTCCCTGATCCCTTCTCCCTGCTTCCTCATTCTCCTACCCCCCACCTTGAATTGAGTTTTTTCTCTTATGAGGGTAGGTATCAGATCACCTACTGCCTCCATAGTAGAATTGAGTACATTCAATTCTTGCTTCTACATTATTGTGATGCTTTACTAAGAAGAAATGTGTTCCAACTCAATCCAGGTTAATACAAAAGATGTAAAGTCTCCATCTTTTTTAATGGCTGAATAGTATTCCGTGGTATACATATACCACAGTTTGTTAATCCATTCCTAGGTTGGTGGGCATGTAGGTTGTTTCCACATTTAGGTTATAGATTATAGGTTAGATTATAAATTGAGCTGTAATAAACAATTCAGTGCAAATGTCGTCATAATAAAATGAATTTTTTTTGAGGTAGTGTCACTTTGTTGCCTTCAGTAGAGTGCCATGATGTCATAGCTCCCAAACTCTTGAGCTTAAGCAATTATTTTGCCTCAGCCTCCCAAATAGCTGCTCCAACCACAGCACCTGGCTATTTTTAGAGATGAGGTCTCATTCTGGCTCAGGCTGGTCTCAAACTCATGAGCTCAGGCAGTCCACCCACAGCCTCCCAGAGTGCTAGAATTACAGGCGTAAACCATCGCACCTGTCAAAATGATTTTTTTTTCTTCTGGGTAGATGCCCAGTAATGGGATTGCAGGATCCAATGGGAGGTCTAATTTGAGTTCTTTGAAGATTTTCCATACTTTCTTCCAAAAAGACTGAAAGCAAGGTCTCATCCTTTGATGAATACTTAGATTGCTTAGAATACTAGCTATTGTAAATGATGCTGCTATTAACATGGGTGACTATCTCTTCAAGACCTTGCTTTCAATTCTTCTGTGTATGTACCCAGGAGTAAAATCACTGGATCATGTAGTAATTCTACTTTTATTTATTTTTGTTTATATTTTTTTGCAGTTTTTGGCCGGGGCTGGGTTGGAACCTGCCACCTCCGGCAGATGGGGCCGGCGCCCTATCCCCTTGAGCCACAGGTGCCGCCCAGTAATTCTACTTTTAATTTTGTGAGGAACCATCTCATACTGTTACACAGCTCACAGCAACCTCCAATTCCTGGGCTCAAGCGAGTCTCTTGCCTCCGCCTCCCAAGTAGCTGGGACTACAGGCGCCCGCCACAACGCCCGGCCATTTTTTGGTTGCAGCCATCATTGTTGTTTGGCGGGCCCGGGCGGGATTCAAACCCGCCAGCTCAGGTGTATGTGGCTGGCGCCTTAGCCCATTGAGCCCCAGGCGCCGAGCCCTTGTATCTCTTTTTTTAAAGACAGGATCTCACTATGTTGCCCAGGCTGGAGGGCAGTGTCTATTCACAGGCACCATCCCACTACTTATTAGCCTAGGAGTTTTGACCTGCTCCTTCTGACTAGGGCCAGCTCACCCCTCTTTAGGCAACCTGGTGGTCCCGTACTCCCTGAACATCACCAGGCTGGGTCTGAACTGAAGTGTGGACAACTGATCTGTGTAGTGCAGTCCAACCCAGAACTCCTGGCCTCAAGCAGTATTCCCCCTTTGGCCTCCTGAATGGCGTGGATCACAGGTGTGTGCAACCATGCCTGGCTCCATTTTGTTAAAACAGTTAGTGGTCTTATGAGTTGGATAAGTAAGCATGGTGAATTTCTCCCACTAAACTAAGACACCAATTTCTTCCAAGTTAATTTCAGCCCTAAGAGTACAAGAGAAAACTGCCTTGGTAATCTCAACAGCCTTCTCAGAGGTTGAAACACAGACCACAGATGCTGCATAACTAACAACAGTGGTCCCATAAGATTATAATACCGTATTTTTACCATACTTTTTCATGTTTAGATACATTTGCACATACAGATGCTTACCCGTGTGTAAAGTTACCCCAGTGTGCCACATGCTGACATGCTGTACAGGTCTGCAGATGGGATCTCTCCCCCACACCTCTTTTGACCCGGTTGACTAAAATGTATTATCAACCTAACTGAAACCACTTCTCTAAACCAGCCAAAGACATTCCTCTTCAGTAAATCCCCAAACCTCCAAAGCTGCAATTATGTGCCAGGGGAGCAGGGTTACTGAAAAAGTTCTAGAAAGAGGATAATCCTATAACTTCCAGTGCCCAAGAGACATAAACATTTATTTCTGACTTTATTCATTCAATGATGTCCCATTAAACTCAAGGCCATTTCCTTGAAGCTATTTTCTAGCAACGCGAGCCATACATACTGGTTTAAACGCGATTAAAACAAATCCCAACCTGAACCCACGAAAGCCTTCTAAAAATTAACCTATTATAGGGCGGTGCCTGTGGCTCAGTGAGTAGGGCGCCAGCCACATATACTGAGGGTGGTGGGTTCAAACCTGGCCCTAGCCAAAAAGCTGCCTGTAGATCAATTAGTAGGGCACCAGTCACATACACCAAAACTGGCGGGTTCAAGCCCGGCCTGGGCCTGCTGAACAACAATGACAACTGCAACAAAAAAAAAAAAGCCGGGCGTTGTGGCGGGCGCCTGTGGTCCCAGCTACTCGGGAGGCTGAGGCAAGAGAATCGCCTAAGCCCAAGAGTGTGAGGTTGCTGTGATCTGTGATGCAACAGCACTCTACCAAGGGTGACAAAGTGAGACTCTGTCTCTAAAAAAAAATAAAAAGAGAGAGAAAAAAACTAACCCATTACATCAAATGTGTCTTCGTGACCTAGCCGTGCATATGTCTAGAACATATGACTATATCCTTCTGAAAACACAAACCATTGTTCACTGCAGCATCTTTTGTCATGGTGCAAAACCAAAACAAAACACAGAAAATGGAAACAATCTAAAAATCAAACAGTGGGAGACTATTTGAGTGAATGATAATGTGATCATGTTAGGGAATATCCTGCAACTAGAAAAACACAAATGAAAATAAAAACCAGATAGGACGCCGCAGATTGACACAGAGAGACACCCATGATACCTTGTTATATCGAAAAAGCAAGTTGTACAAATATGTGCACAACACAAAAAATTTTCAAAAACGTATGTGGGTAGGTATTTTTCTGTATAACTAAGAAAAGGTATGAAAAGATATACCAACAAACTATTAATGGTGATTGTCTCGGGGGATAGAATTAGAGTGAAGTAGAGTTTTGGTTTATATCCTTGTGAATGTTTTTATTTATTATATCAACCAGGTATAATTTTGTATTGAGGGAAAAATAAAATTTATTTGTTGGGAGTGTGGGAAAGTTATCAAGTCCCTCTTCCCAGGACCACTCCTAACATCACAATTTAATAAACTTTTTTCAATATCTTCAGGAGATAAAGATTTGCAACCTTCTTCCATAACTTCATCATAATAGAAGTTTCCATGTATCAAAAGGCTGAGAAGATAGACTTGACGTGGTGGTGGGTGGTCCACGTACAGTTAGCTTAATCCTCCAGTAACCTCACAGGCTTTATTGGGTCCATTTTACAGGTGAGAAAATAAAAACAATTTAACAAGTTCCCTTACTGATTCTAGGAAGTCACCTAGCCAGGATTCCAAAGCAGGTCTAACTTGTTCACATTCTGCCCGACCCTATATCATATCTACTGTGTTGGGAAGATACATCAAGTTCAATGATTTGCTTCTCTTCAACTTCAACTTACTTCTGTAAATGGAGATAGTATTACTACAGGGATCGTAAAAACCTACCTTGCAGAGCTGTTAAGAGAGAATCAAAGAAGACAGAACCTTCCTGGCCCTCAACAAATCCCTTCCTCTCCCACTCCCCACGCTCTCCTCCTAAGACAACTGTTGTTTGTCAGACTCCCCGTCTTCTGGAGCACAACTCAAAGTCAGACTCCTCCTGACTTGTCTTCTTCCTTCAATCTATTTCCCCAAAGATTCTCTCCATGAAGTCATTCCAAATTCTCTAGATTTCTCTAGACTTGATACTTCAAAGACATCTTCGATGTTGAAGATGACCTCACAACTTCTAAAAGCTAAGATCGTATTGATAAATCCCAACCCCGTGCAGGTGTGCTGTTATGTTATGTACATTAAGGGAAAGAAAAATACCGTGGTCTCACAGTCATTTGACTCTAACACCTTTTTTAGCTCAACTTGCCCACGTTTGTCATTCCTGGCCCTGAATTTGTAATATTTGTTAGCAACTCTGTGGGAGAGGCAGTGGTCAACAATTTTTAGAGGGAAATGCTCATTAGAGCCAAAGACAAAAACTCAGTAGGGTTTAGAAAATGCAAAGCATAGTAGATAGAAAATGGGAAAACATGACAGACATCCGAGGAGAGGTAGCTCTGTTCCCCATCCTGTCCCGGGAGATGTGACTGGATTTATTACTGATTCTGTATTCTCACACAGCTTCAGTGACCAGAAAGGCTTTTCATCCCATCTCTGACCGGCCCAAAGATCACACTCCCCAGGGATCCAGCACTTCATAATAATGATTCATTATTTATTCCAGCCCCAGGACATTTCAAATGAGTGTTTCAAACCACAGCTGGATTTAACTCTGCTGATGCATTTACGGACACCACAGGAACCTCTGCAATGCAGTGGTCTCCATGGCTCTTTGAAAGCTGCATCTTTATTTGATTTTCCTTCTTGAATCCTGAAACTTAGCATAGAGAATCTTTCCTATAATAATCAAAGTAAATAGATTTGTTGAATAAATTAATAAATGAATATTTAAATAAACTAGCAGAGTAAAAACTAATGACTTTAAAATTTTAAAGACTTAATTGTTGCTTTTTTAATGAGCATACAAATGTTTTCCAAACCTATGCCAAATAACCACGAGGGTAGAAGCTACATCTGGCATTGTTGGACATACTGAAGAACTTAAATAGTGGCTTAGGTGTGGGTACAGGGGCCCACACCTAGAATCCTAGCACTCTGGGAGGTCAAGTTTAGGAGTTCAGGACCAGCCTGAGCAAGAGAGAGACCCTATCTCGACCAAAAAGAGAAAAAATTAGACAGGAATTGTGGTGCACACCTGCTGTCCCAGCTACTCAAGAGCCTGAGGCAGGAGGATTGCTTGAGCCCACCACGAGTTTGAGGGGGCAGTGGTCTGTGATGGTGCCACTGCATATTAGCTGAGGCAACAGAGACCCTGTCTCAAAAAAAAAAAAAAAAAAATTGCCGAGGAGATGAATGGCAAACTAGATTACCAAACCTAGTTATTCTCATGATCTTTCCTGATGATGTTATGTAAGTGCTGCAGAGTAGAAATTGGAAACCTATCTGCTCCTTTTCTAATCCACCTTTAGTCTCTCTGTCTGGGCTCACTGCAATCTGGTCACAATGTCTTACACGTCCTGCAAACAGAAAGATGTCTGGGAGGAACAGAAACAGGGAGGAAATTCAGTAGGAGGCTTCCAAGACATTTCCAGAAAGCCAAAGTCTTTAGGATCATCAGAGGAAAAGGAAACGAAATAACTGAAAAAGACTCCGGAAAGTTCAGAGAGAGTAAATTGGAACAGGTTCTTCAAACCCTGGAGGACATCGCTCCTGAACCCTCCCGCAAGTCTCGCAGCTACTTTTGCTTGACCCCGTCAGAAAGGGCTTAGAGAAGTGATTTCCAACCTTTTATCTCATGGCACCTGAGATAGTTAAACTTCTGTAGCACACTTAAATTATGTTGAAAAAAGTAAAAAGAAGAATATACTTACTGTGCTTTGAACTTCTTTTTTTTTTTTCTTTCTGAGCCAGAGCCTCAAGCTATCGCCCTGCAGGGTAGAGTGCCGTGGCATCACAGCTCAGCAACCTCCAACTCCTGGGCTCAAGCGATTCCCTTGTCTCAGCCTCCTGAGTGGCTGGGACTACAGGCGCCCACCACAATGCCCGGCTATTTTTGGTTGTAGTTGTTATTGTTTGGCAGGCCCGGGCCGGATTCGAACCCGTCAGCTCTGGTGTATGTGGCTGGCGCCTTAGCCACTTGAGCTACAGGTGCTGAGCCTGAACGTCTTTTGAAAATAATTTAATTAATGGTCTTTACAAATTCAGGGGGCCCACCTAAGGTCCTCTCATGAGCTTGAAAATCACTGGCCATTGGCTTAGAGGAATGAAAAGAAGAGGCCGTTGATGTAAATGGTCAACCACGTACAGCCATGTGCCACGTGGCAACATTGTGGTCAATGACAGATGCCGCATCAGTAACGACAGTGGTCCCATTAGATTATGATACCGTATTTTTACCGTACTTTTTAATGTTTAGATACGTTTGCACACACAGATGCTTACCAGTGTGTACAGTTGCCCCAGGGTACTGCACGCTGACACGCTGTACAGGGCTGCAGACGGCAGCAACAGCCTGGGTGTGCAGGCACCCGTACGTCTCGGTTTGCATGACCACACTCCATGAGGTTCCCACTACAAAACTGCCTAATACTGCATTTCTCTCAACTGTCCCCTCTGTTCATTGATGACGAGTGACTGTACTTCCTCGGAATGCCTCTGGATTGGAAAATGACTCAGATTATATCATATAACAAGGCAATTAAATTATGAGATTAAAAAGTTACTGATGTAGGCTCAGCGTCTGTGGCTCAAGCTTCTAAGGTGCCAGACACATACGCTTGAGCTGGTGGATTCGAATCCAACCCGGGTCTGCCAAACAACAATGACGGCTGCAACCAAAAAAATAGCTGGGCGTTGTGGCGGGGGCCTGTAGTCCCACCTACTTGGGAGGCGGAGGCAGGAGAATCGCTTGAGCCCAGGAGTTGGAGGTTGCTGTGAGCTGTGATGCCATGAGCTGTGATGCCACGGCACTCTATCCAGGGTGACAGCCTGAGGCTCTGTTCAAAAAAAAAAGTTACTGATGTTAACTGGTTTGGCAATTTTCTTACTCTGACCTAGAAGCTTTTGCTTGTGGAATTTGAAGAAGGCACCCCGTACACAGCTATCTTTGCTAAGAGGTCCTGAATGGTGGCTAAGTCCCAAGCCTGTGCCTATGGGGAAGGGCCTGGGAGAAAGGCCCATGTCCAGAAGGAAGGGGTGAAGGGCACTGGATTCATGTCCTGTCAGCACCATAACGTTTCCATAGTGATCTTTGTAGAACGCAAGCCTAAATCAATGCAGAACTCCTGCATGGAAAATCTGTCAACGGCTTCCCCTTTCCCCCCAAGACCACGCCCTTCACAGGTTGCCTAGTCCCTCTCAGAATCGGGGGCAACACTTGTTATTACTCACTTCAACTATGACACGAGTTCATAATAACCGCCGGACAATAATAAGAGACTATGTAAGTCTTTGTATCCAGAGAAGCTAAGAGAGTTCTTAAAAGCAATAGCTGCCTGTTGACAGACTGAATAAATTCAGGAAAGAACAAATGAATAAATGAGTCCTTATTCTTACACGATTCTGTCCAGTTGTTTTGATACAAGATTTGCCAGTTTATATTCACGAGAGGAAAAAAAAAATTAAATGCTATTACTTGAAATCACAACAAAGGCAGGCATGTTAGACATGGTTGCTCCCATCATTGGGGATTGTCAAACCCAAGAAAGTGAGGGATTTACTTGCATTTTACATTCTCATCCTCAATTTTTAATCACTCAGTTAATAATATGCCCAAAGATCCCGGTGCCAACTAAGCAAACCATTTGGTTGAAAATAAAATTGTTAGCTGGTCATCTGCTGTCCAGGGAATTAATTAGAATCCCAACTTACTTCCTTAGTACCATTTTAGTGCAGGGAAAAAAAAAAACCTGACTAAAGAAATCACATATTACTGGTATTAATTTATCACAAAGGCCACAAATCACAGGCCAGTGAGTATTAGGAAACAAATCATCATTTAAAAATGTTCCCTATGGATAGCACTAGTTAAAAGTATTCATGCAGCTTTCCAATTACATTAATGGAGTAGTTGAGCACAGAATGACTGATCCCTTTACACAAATATGAAAAGTACTCTGGAGAGAGTCATTCCCCCGTGAAATCCCCTTTTTCCCAAGTCTTAGTCCGTAGTACCACCAACTACAGAGTGCTCAAATTTAAAATCTAGTAGCTAAAATCTACTGTTTTTTTCATGCGGAGTCCATCTATAAGTGCTGATAGCCCTGGCTACAATAACTATCTCTAAATTGGCCATTTCTCACTCTCACTGTCACCACCCTATTTGAAGGCAACTAACCGGCCACCTGCCACCACACTTGCCCGACTTGTCCATCTTCTTCACAGCAAATTCATGTTTCTAATTACGTCAGACCTCACCCCTGTCCCTCCTGCACAAGACACTCAGTGACTTCTCATTAACATGAACAAACTCCAAACTCTGGGGGCCTTCAAGGCCCCAGCCTCGGCCTTCCTCTCCATCCTCGTTCCTAGTACCATTCTCCCTGCTCACCACACCCCCTCTCCTGGCCTTGTTTCTGTCCCACATGCCCTGTTCAGCCCCTGCCCCTTCCAAGTTGACAAACGGCTGCTTCCTTCCCAACATCCAGACCCTCATTCAGACGTCATTCCTCGGAGAGCTCTTGCCTGACCGGTTTATGTCAATCTCTAACCCGTCACCCTATTTCATCTTTTCCAGGACTGTACTTTTATCGTCTGCCTCCTTCTACTAAAGTGAAAGCTCTTTAGGGGTAAGGTCGCCTGTTTATTCTCTTCCCTGTCCTCACTGACCAGGACAATTCCTTGGCACAAAGTGTGTATTAGTAAACATCGTATTTGCTAAGTAACTAGTTACCACCCTAAAAGGACCTTCTTTTCCAAATACCAGCTGCTAGTGGGCCGCAGGAACTAGCATACCTAGGCTGGGTGTGGGGCAGGGTGTGCCGGCTCACTGCCTATAATCCCAGCACTCCGGGAGGCAGAGAGGCAAGAAGATATATTGAGACCAGGAATTTGAGAACAGGCCTGGCAGCACAGTGAGTCCCTGTCTCTTCAAAAAATTAAACTATTAGCTGGATGTGGTGGCACTTGCCTGCAGTCCTAGCTACTAAGGAGGCTGAAGCAGGAAGATTGCTTGAGCCCAGGAGTTTGAGATTACAGTGAGCTATGATTGTGCCACTGTACTGCAGCCCAGGTGGTAGAGTGGGAAAACAAAGAATGAGCATACCTGGAGAACAGTATTTTGACAAACAAACAACTTATCTCTTTGAAAAGAATATTCCAGACCACCATGTAATAAGAGTTGGATTCCAACGTAAGGAAAGGTAGTTCGTCTTTCATTCTTACCGGATTAACATCCAAAAGTCTGATTTCAGCACCCTAAGATGTTCAAACAAAACCTGGTAAATACAGTGCATCTTAGAAGGGTACAGGTGAAACTTTTTTTTTTTTTTTTGAGACAGAGCCTCAAGCTGTCACCCTGGATAGAGTCCTGTGGCATCACAGCTCACAGCAACCTCCAATTCCTGGGCTCAAGCGAGTGTCCTGCCTCCATCTCCCAAGTAGCTGGGACTACAGGCGCCCGCCACAACTCCTGGCCATTTTTTGGTTGCAGCCGTCATTGTTGTTTGGCGGGCCTGGGCTGGATTCGAACCGGCCAGCTCAGGTGTACATGGCTGGCGCCTTAGCCCGTTGAGTCACAGGCGCCGAGCCGGGTACAGGTGAAACTTACTAAATGCAGAATATAAATGTCTGTACACGATAACTAAGAAAATGCCATGAAGGCTATGCTAACCAAGTCAATGAAAATATTTCAAATTGTATATAAAACCAGCACATTGTACCCCATGATTGCATTCATGTACACAGCTATGATTTAATTTAAAAAAACAAACCTGATCAATTATTTCTTTTCTCTAGTCAAACCATAAACTGCAACTTGTGGTCAGTTCTCTTCTTCCCACTGTCCCTTCTCCAGTCTTTCATCTTTGGAAACCTGTTTGCCTCACCTGACTGTGGTCACAGCTCCACTCTGTGGAGAAACAGGGAAGCCTGGCACGACGGTGTAGGTTTGTTACCTGTGTGACCACTGAGAAAACCAGGGAAACCACCTACAGGACATTATAATCTGTAATTCAGAATGATAAAGAGGGTCTTATTCTTGTTTAGACTGGATATGTAATCTAAAAATTAAATATGAATCAGGGGCCACTAAACATTTGATTTATTTTCTATTTCCCCTCTTCCCACCTCTTATTTCCATAGTAAACTTGAAACCGCTCAACAATTTTCTCCTTTTCTTGTATTGCAATCTCTGTCAATAGACATTTTGCACATATAAAAAGACCACAAATAACTAAACACAAAGTTCATTCTGTTTAGACCCAGAAATGAGATAATGAAAGCAAATGATTCCCTCTATCTAGATGCATAGAAAGGCAGCCATGGAGATAGCAGGGGCAGTGCTGCCTTTTCTGAAAAGGGAAAGGGTATTTTTCACTTACTAGCATCCCTTGACCCTGCCTAGAGAAAAAGATCCTTCATGGAGCTGCCAATAATGACAAGCAATGCCAAGTCAACACCCAACCAACGTCTAATCGGCTCAGCTTCCAGGGCATCAGGAACAGAAACGAATTAATAATCTCTTCCAGAAAAGCTCAGAAATATTTTAACATTTCGTAGGATTTAATATATTGTAATTCGGGATCTCAAAGGAACCAAAACATAGTCCTATTTCTAGTAACACAGCAACACTCACCCCGAAAGCTACAGAGCTCCTGCCACTTTATCATAGAAGATTGTCAAACCGTTTCAGACCCAGTTTCAACATAGGATTGATGGAAATCGTATTGTTCTTCCCTTCCCTAGCTTTAATGAATTGAATTTGAGCTCCACTATGTACTCTTTTTTTTTTAACTAGCCTAACTCATTAGATGGCTTCAGTGCTTAGTGATAACAGAAACTAAGCAAAGTTTATCTTGGATGACCTGAGATAAACCCTCACCCCCCAGCCCCCACATCTGCCCTCAAGTTCTTTCCCTATCAAAACAGCCTCTAAGCAGAGATCTGAATTCCTTAGCACTAGGGCAAATGTCTGCGAGGAGCTTCAAGGATGACCTTTCTCAAGGAATGAAAGGAACAAATAGGAACCGGAGCTTTGAATTACAGTATGTTTTCAAGAAGAAGGGTAGAGCATGGTGTCAATTTAGTTAAAAACTTCCAGAATACACCTTCCCTAAAGTGATGCATACATGTTCACGGACATGTGAACAACTAATTTTCATTCGTGAAATAATTACAAGGATATTTAAAGACAGAATCCGTACAAAGAGGGGAAAGTGTTACAGAAGAGGCAGTGACTGAGCTTAGTTTTCCAGAATGCCTAAGAACCTGCCAGCAGTTGAGGTTAAAGGACATTTTTGGTACTAGGATCAAAATGAGCGAGGTAAGGTAGAGTGAAAAGCTTTATATTAGTGGGATGGATTCTAATTCACCTCCCAATCTCCTCCAGAAGATTCTGACCTTCAGTATTATCAATTCTGCTTACAACTATCAGTGCTCTGTGTTAGAACACGGGTTTGTACTGAGATTATTATTGATGAGGCTGGACACAGTGGCTCACATGCCTGTAATCTAGCACTCTGGGAGGCTGAGGCAGGTGGATCGCCTGAGATCACAAGTTCAAGACCAGCCTGAGCAGCAGAGAGACCCTGTCTCTACTAAAACTAGAAAAACTAGCCCGGTTTGTGGTGGGCGCCTGTAGGCCCAGCTACTCAGGAGGCTGAGACAAGAGGATCACTTGAGACCAGGAATTTGAGGTGGTTGTGAGCTATGATGATGCCATGGAATTCCACCAAGGGAGACAGAGAGAGACTCTGTCTCAAAAACAAACAAAACAAAACAGAATATTATTGATGGGTAGTCACTGGATGAATACAATGATAAGAGAGGCACAGACCGACCTCAAAAAAATTTAGCATATAATGGGGTTAGACACAAACATATGCACATAAGATCATGTAAAGTAAATTCAGGAAATCCTCCAGTCTGAACAGAGCTCTCTGGCTGCCAGCAGCTGTCTCTGCCTGGACCCAGCAGAGTCAGCAGAGCCTTGCTGCTGCGGATGTTGAAAAACATCCCCCTGCCGGTGGCTACATTGACCTAGCTGGTTCTCTATATTGAGAGCCTGAACTCATGAGGAAGATTTGACCCATTTGGCTGGACATCTAGCTGATTCCTTTGAACAATTATGAATTAGGTAAGTATTTTCTTAAGCCTGAATATTTCTAACAGTCTGGGCAAATGCTCTCCAAAGCTTCGGGTACCAGGTGAGCCACATATTTCCTCTAGAGAAAAACTCTCATCCCTTCTCTTTATACCTTTTAAAGCAATATGGGGCAAATTTGAATTAACGCCTACTTTTTTTTAAGGTTTTCTTGAGTGTGGAAGTGTGGGACACCCATGTTAAGAGATCCTTCCTGCTTGAGAAAGCATTTCAAGACCAATCACATTCCTTCAAATGCCCACCTATGTAATCACATGAGCTCCTCATGTAAAATGAACAAAGGATGAAAGCAATCTAAATAAACATTGAGATTTTTTATCATATAAAAAAATATGAATGGAGTACTCTGTAGTTTAGAATCATGGAAGCATAGACTCAAAAAGACCTCAGGCACCATTTCATCTAATTTCTAATTTATGATTTAGGGAATTCATTTTCCTTTATTTAGAACTCGAGACAATTCGTCCCAGGCCAGCATTCACCCCAGTGACTGTCAAGAAACAATTCTAAGACCACCTGTAAGCTTTCTAAAACGAAAAACTCTTGAGTCCCATCCCAAATCTACTATTTCAGAAACTGCAGGCGCAAGGAAGGCCCAGCAATCTGTATTTTAACAAGTCCTCCAGTATATTCTAGCGCATGTAGAAGTTTGAGAATCACTTCTCTGGACCCAATAAGTGGAGTGTATTAGTAAGGACTATGCAGTTTATCTGGATTAAATTAAAAACAAGAATATGTTGGTTCATGCAATGGAAAAATTCAGGGAATAATAATTCCTACAAAATAATCTGTGAAAAACGCCCCATTTTCCCAATGACCCCAAACTTCCTTCTCTGTCCATAACAGCGTCCACTCCGTACCCTCCGTTGCAGTTGTCCGAACCTGGCTCCCAAGTCACCCAGCTAACCTGATTCCCTGCTGCTCTTCAACAGGTCCTCAGCCAGAGTCTCAGTGGCCTCCTCCCGAAGCCTTGACCTTACTACACCCATTTCCTCCATTCTTTCATCAGCGATCTTCCCCTCGGTTGCAACAGTTTGCATTCCCTCAGCCCACAAAAATGCAGTCTAGACTTTAAGAGCGAGCCCAAGTTCTACCACTTACATGCGACATCCTGTCCGCTCCAGTCCGCCCATAACCCCCGCAACCCCTGACCCATACAAGGTAGCCCTTAATTACATTTCTGTTTTAGGAACTGCTGTGTTGGAAAATAACCCGTCTGTGTTAGCTTAAATAAATGCAGACAGGAGTAAGGATTCAGGTGTGAAAGGTCTTAAATATTAGATAAGAACATTTATGCCTCATGTTCCAATGTGAATGAACATGTCCTGGCCTCTCTCCTTAATAGTCAATCAATCTCGATCAATTCTCTGACTGGTGAGTTTGGAAGAAGAAAACGACACGTTTCCTAGCTTCTCTTTGGAGGCCTTCTTTCTGCAGGGAGCATTTAAGGGCAGGTCCCACAGGAGGGAGAAACCAGGTGTGGGGGAGTGGGCAGCACTGAAGTTTCCCAGCTCTGCCTTTGACTAGGTGGCTATGTTTACTTCTGGGGAGAAGCTAGTGAGTACTGAGCCCATTGGTACTGCCCATTAAGTTGTTTTCCAAACAGCTTAATCACTAATAAAAGTGACACTTTTACTCCCATCTGCCTAATTATCTGTCCCTCCTTTGGTCTGGAATTCAATAGGGGTATTATCAAGGGTCACACTAAAATTCAGATAATAGGCAGCTAGCCTACCTTTCTCTATTGGAGTTGCATATTTATGAGCCCTGTAAGCTACTCCAATTCCTTTCACTGTGAAAAGTAACTTCTTTTTAACTTGATCTTCTGGCTCCTCATTAACTCAAACATTTATATGGAACTGGTGTTGTCATTAGTGACAGAGACTTCTAATTTGCCCCAAACTTATTCTCTTCTTCTTCAGTAACAGAACAAATTTTAGGCAGACAAATGGAAAGCCCAGAATAAAGAATACATTTCTCATCTTGGTGTGGTTCCGTGTTTAATTTCACACCAGTGGGATGTAAGTGAAAGAGCTGTGCACACTTTCACAAGATATCAGTAAAGTATCAAAGGAGTGGACAAGCAAGAAACCAATGCACTCGACTCTAATATGACGTCAGGAGACAATCTAATATACACCGTCATAAAAGAAAAACTCAATTCAAAGTGAGGAGCAGAGGAAGGAGAGAGCGGGGGGAGGGGAGGAGTGAGGGGAATGGGGGTCACGGTGTATGACCTCTTGGGGCGGGATATAATTATAAGAGGGACTTTACCAAACAAATACAATCAGTGTAAACTCATTCTTCATACTCTCAATGAATCTGAAATAATAAAAAATAAAATGAATATAGTGAAAAGATACTTGCAAAATAAAAAACGCCTGTACAGTAAAAAAAAGAAAAAGAAGAAGATACCCTAAAAGGGAGGGAGCTTGGTCTTCTCTTCCGATCTTTTCCTTTCTACTAGCAGAAACATAGTGTCAATGTCTGGAGCTAAGGCAGCTCTTCTGAACCATGATGGAAAAGCAGAAGCATGCTGGAGCTGGCCCCCACGAGCCTGGGAGAACGGACTACTAGATATTTAGGAATTCTGTAAGCTAGTTGCTAAGCCACTGTGTCTTGACATTGGCCTCAGTGGAAGTAATTCCACCCTGAAATTCAGGCAAATGCTACAAACTAAGCCCTGTTTCCAGAGGGCCTGCTCACCAGCGCAGTTGGATAGAAGCCACATGTCAGAGATGGGAGAGAAATAAGACAGAAGGGGCCTGACCATGAAATGGCTTAGGCAGAGGGGCCTTGGACTGCCTGTGAGCCTTGGACTGCCTCTACTTATGTGAGAGAAAAATAAGTTTCCATCTTGCTCAGGTATTGTAATTTTTGCTTTCTGCCCCTCAAAGCCAAACCGTGAGATGCAAAAGGTTGAAAAACACTGTGTCTGATACTGTTGATTCAGTTAGAAGTACCCAAATTCAAGGACACAACTGCAGCACTAAAATGCACCGACTTAAAATGCATGTCAGTAGCTGTATTTCATGCCTGGGTTGTCCTCCTTACCATGCATGTACAGCCCAGTGAAGAACCAGTACACGGGACTCGAGAGACTCTTCCCACAGACTTAGAAAGACCCAGCAGGCAAAGAACTTGGATAGAATGCAGTTAGTAGCAATTATGAGAAAAAGGAAACCCTTTCATGGATATATCCCAACACAAGGCAAGATTCTCACTAAACTGGTTATGCATGTTAAGGTTTGCCATCCTTGGTTGTGAGGTGAAGTGTCGCCACTCCTGGGCAATGCATCTTTGTTTCCAAGGAGTTTGTTATAGAGACAAAAGGTGGAACCAGTGTGAAGTGGCTGCAGTGTTTGAAGGGAATGGTATGTCTTTATCAAGAGCCAGACAAGCCTCAGGATAAATAAATAATTCAAGGCGCGGGCCTCACATTACCAGACTAAGTTCCAACCAACCAAATCATCATTTTGAGATTCTTCTGTCACAACAGTTGTTGAGCTTGAGCTTATCATGTGAGTTCTGCCCTGATGGCTGTCCTCATAATTATGAGTTAAGTGGAAAACATTCAAAAGAGAACCAAATAAAAAACTTTATGTGGATGGTGAACCAGAGAGAATTTAGTGATAGATCAAACAGCCATTCCCTGCCCCGCTCTTTCCTGTAATAAGACTCAGAAGTTCCAGGATTTATCAAACCCAGGAATAATACCATACAATTCGGCACTAAAGGACAGATTGTAAATACCTATGAAGTTTTCTCACTTTCTTAAGCAATAATGTTGATATAACTAAAAGGTTACAATAAGCAACTCGTATCTCAAGACTCAGAGCCAAATTACCTTCTTGTAACTATAGTTCCCTACACAAACAACCACCTTTTCCAGAGGCCTCTGTACCCAGGTGGACAGCCTACACGACTCCAAAATGAGACTCCCTTGCTTCAGGCCAGTACCTGTGGCCTTAGCAATTGTGCTCAGAGGTGTTTTTGAAGGTTCTCCCACCCTCCCGCCTCTCTAGGCTAAGGCTTTCTTTCCTGTGGGCCTGGAAAGTGGTGCCTGACATTCTCAGCATTCCTCTCATTCTCTAAGGGCTGAGGCAGCTCTCTAAACATTCTTGCCCACAGGCACCTGAGGAATTAGGCCACCGGCTCTTCTGTGGGGAGCCGGTGGGGAAGGTGAGCACAAAGGCCAGCGAGAACATTTGGAAAGATGACAGTGGGGCCTGAGGGTGAAAGACAAGCTAGTCTACATCAGCAGTTTGCCCTGGAGACGGTCCCACCAGTCACCATGTGGCGGTGACTCACCTAGGAAAGGAATGCCTAGAAGGGAGGGGGAGCTGCAACAGAATTCTGGGGCCTGAGAAGAACCGGGGGCCCTTGTACACAAATCCTGGATGAAGAGTTTTGTCTAGAATCTCTTGCTGGAAGCCTGGAAAGAAATGTTTTCTCCGAGGCCTTACCTGGTTCTCAGAAGCCCTAGCTATACTGGCAAAAAATCCTCTTCCCTCATCTTTCTCTTTCTCTCCCTCTCTTCCCCCTACACAGACTGGGAGTTTACTTGGATAAATTTTTTGGAGAACTGGGATGCACCTGCCCTAAACGCATATCTAAGCCACAGACCGACCACCAGAGGGCAGTGTCGTCACCAATGCTCACACTCCTGATTTCCTCTGGCATCCGCACTTCCTGTGACAGGATGTTTCAGAACTTTTAATTCTCACTGCAAATAAACAAGCTCGGGGTGGATACACGAGAGGGCACATCACAGCAACACGCAGCGCGAATTATGCAAGCCACGTTTCTGGGTGTATATGGAACAATCTTGTCTAATTTTGCAGCGCAGTTCAGAATACAGAGCATAAACCCACATTTTTGTCCTTCTGAATTTCTGCCTGAATTTTGTAATTTCCCTCAAATGTTCTCTATCCCTAAGAAAAAAAGGAATCTTCCAAAGAGATGAAGAGTTAAATAACCCCTATTTGTACACGATCCTGTTTTTATCTCCATATTTAAGTTACAAGTATTTGGTTTGGTCAAAAGCTATCGGTAGATTAGTCATATGTGCAAACATGAGGACCAGGGGCCATGTGTTTCTCTTTGCTTGAGGAACTGGGAGTGTAAACTGGGTCCCAGTAAATTTGGTCCCAGCTAGCATACCTACAAATGCAAAGTCAGGCCGAGCATGGTGGCTCACGCCCGTAATCCTAGCACTCTGGGAGCCGAGGCAGATGGATCACCTGAGCTCAGGCGTTCCAGACCAGCCTGAGCTCTACTAAATGCTAGCTGGGCGTGGTGTTGGGTGTGTGGAATCCCAGCTACTTGGGAGGCTGAGGCAGAAGGATCTCTTGAGTCCAAGAGTTTGAGGTTGCTGTGAGCTATGATTCCATGGCACTCTACCCAGGGCAATAGAGTGAAGCTCTGCCTCAAACCAGAACAAAACTAAACTAAACTAAAGTAAGCTAAACAAAGCAAATTTGCTATTGATAGGAACCTTGGACTTTGGGGGTAGAATATCCCTTCCTGTGAGTTCAGCAAGTGTTCCTTGGCATAGGCTTCTCTGAGATTAGTATTTCAAGGAGCCGTGCAAACTAACCTACTGACTATAGAGATCCAAATGAAATCCTAAGTCAGAAAGTAGAAGAAATCAGGTGCAGGATGGAACAGGCTTTGCACAGACACGGGATTGCTATCCGCAGCACCGGTGCTGTACTTCTTCCAGCAACTAATATTTGCTGATATCAAGCTTATCCTCAGTTTATCAGCACAGACAGATAAGGTGAGGAAAATATTTGTAGGCAGAGAGATCTCTGGAATTTTCCTACAGTGCTGAAATACCATCCAGAGTTCAAGCAGACCATATTTGGACAAAATGATTGCTATGCTATTTTTCTCTCTCTTGTATTTTCACTACTATGTACCATTAACACTCTTTACTCAAGGCCGCTAGGATTCACCTCACAGTTTCCCAAAGGTTCTCATTCCTACCCTCTCCCCTCAAAGGGTTAGAAGCTCACACTATGTTTCTTAGGGGAAAAATATAACAAGAAAAGTTTATTGAAATTAACAGGTGGGGACTGTAACTCAGCAAATCTGCATTTACTAGGGGTTAGAAAGGAAAAGAAAACAAACAAAACAAAACTAGTCCCAAGGTTTAAAGATTACAATTCAACAGAAGACTCCCAGGGTTGGGCCAGACACTGTGTTTCAAAGCAGGCGGAGAGAAAAAGGACAGAAAAACAAACAAGGGTGGCGGTGTGGTATGGGAAGATCCACCATGAATAGAAGAAAATACTGTGGAAGACACTCCTGACCCAGCCGAACCTGACTAGGTGGACTGTTGACAAAGAGTGGAGCTTTGCAGAAGGCACCCTGGCCCCTCAGCTACCTACTCACAAGCTCAGGCACATTACCAAGAAGGCACCATGGCCTTTTCTTCAACAGGTACTTTATTTATAGGACTGTGCCTCAGGAAATTAAGGAACAAGTACCTTTTCTCTTGCAGATCACCTTACAAAAGCAAGATATGGCACATGGGGAGGAATAAAAGCAGCTAGGAAAGAGTAAACATTCCAGCTGTAAATTGGCGAGATAGAGTTGTCCCAATACCTGACAACTTGGGTTCAATCTGTACTATTCTGAATGTATAAACTGATGTGGTCTGTTTCCAGTAAAAGAAGTTTTGTTTTGCTTTTTTTTTTTTTCTTGGTCCACTTTCACCCAGAATGAATGGCTTTCTCATTAGGCAATGTTCACATGCCCTCAGAAAATGTGTTTGGAATAAAAAGACTTCCTGGAATCACAGATTAAAATGCCAGCAGAGTTGAGTATGTTCTTCCCAATGTTGAGCTAGTTAAATGAGAACTCACGCCATTCTCTGTGCAGGGAACTTCTCAGGTAAGACTATTTAAGCCACATAACCATGTACTCAGTGTGGTTGTTAAAATTCAACAGCACTCTGATGAACAGTGTTGGGGATTGGAAGCCAGAACGTGTTTCCCCACTTCGGCCCTAGGAAAGCAACGAGGGCAGCTGTAGATCTCCTTACCAGTCTGCATATTTATTGAGCACGTACTCAATGTGTGAGACACTGGAGTACCAGAATGTACGAGACCCACCATAGTCTTTGATTGAGCGTGTACTCAATGTGTGAGGCACTGGAGTACCAGAATGTATGAGACCCACCATAGTCTTTGCCTTCACAGAGTTTAGTGTTATGGAGGAAACAAACCAGTAAAAAGGCAATTATAACTTCATAGCCACTCACATGGCTATTGTCAAAAAGAAAAGAAAGAAGTGTTGGTAAGGAAGTGAAGCAACAGAACCATCATACACCATGGGTGGAAATGTCAATGGTGCTGCTGCCAAGGGAGACCGGCTGAAATTCCTCAGAGGTGAACACAGAGTTACACTCCTGGTGTATACCCACGAGAACCAGAAACATGTGATCGCACAAAAAGTTTTACACAGATAGTCATAGAAGCATTGTTGACAATAGCCAAAAAGTGAAAACCACCCAAATGTCCATCAGCTGCTGAGTGGATAAACAAAATGTGGTCCCTACACAGGATGGAATGTTATTGGCCATAAAAAATGAAGTGCTGATACCTCCTTCTACAAGGTGATGAAACTTAGAAACACCAAGAGGCCAGACACCAAGGGACAAATATAGTATGAGTCTGTTTAAACCAAATGCCTAGATTAGGCAAATCCAGAGATTTAAAAGTAGATCAGTAGTTCTCAGGGGCCTGGGGAGTGACTGCCAATAGGGGTGTGTGTGGTTCCTTCTAGGGGTCATGAAAATGTTCTGAAATTACTAAGCATGTCGTGTGATGGTTGCAAATGTTGTAACTATATCAAAAAACACTGAATTGTACACTTCAAAAGGGTGACTTCTCTGGCATGCAAATGACGTCTCAATTAAAGGAGGTGATGCACTGCGAAGGGCGCCATGTCAGGAAGAGCTCTGCTCCACAGGAGAGTCTTGGGGGGAAGAGGTGCAGAAAGGGCTTGTCTAACTGGAGTGTGAGGGCTTAAAAAGAAAAAGAAAGGCTTCCTGAAAAAAAGTGACCTTTAAGCAGAAATCATAACTGACAAGAGAAAAAGGACAAAAGAGGAAGACTAGAATAATGCTACAGGAACAGCAGGACTAATGCTATAAGAACAGCAGGATTAATGCCATGGGACCAGCAGGATTAATGTTATGGGACCAGTAGGATTAATGCTACAGGAACAGCAGGATTAATGCTACTGGATCAGCAGGACTAATGCTACGGGACCAGCAGGATTAATGCTACAGGAACAGCAGGATTAATGCTACTGGACCAGCAGGATTAATGCTACAGGACAAGCAGGATTAATGCTACAGGAACAGCAGGATTAATGCTCCAGGACCAGCAGGATTAATGCTCCAGGACCAGCAGGATTAATGCTACAGGACCAGCAGGATTAATGCTACAGGAACAGCAGGATTAATGCTATAGGACCAGCAGGATTAACTCTACAGGAACAGCAAGATTAATGCTACAGGACCAGCAGGATTAATGCTACAGGACAAGCAGGATTAATGCTACAGGACCAGCAGGATTAATGCTACGGGACCAGCAGGATTAATGCTACGAGACCAGCAGGATTAATGCTACAGGAACAGTACACAGCTCACTCAGCAACAGTGGTCCTCCTGGGTAGAACGTTTGCATCAGACAGTGCAGAGAAGGGAGTCTAGGGATAGGAGGAACTAACAAACCACACTAGGAATCTGGGTTTTGCCTTAATTATAACAGACAACTTTGGAAAGAGCTAAAGCACAACAGTGATGAGATGATTTGTTCAGAAAGGTTGTTCTAAATGCACTGTGAGGACTGGACTGGAGATAGAGCAAGGACCAGGCTGGGCTCTTAGCCTGGAGGTTACAGCACTAACACAAATCAGGACTGGCCAAACAGGCAAAGCTGGAAGCTACAGGGAAGAGCTTCTGAGCTCACTGGCGTGCGCTGCCAGCCATCCCACCATGCACTCTGCCCGGAAGCAGCACGGGGTCTCGTAACGCACGGATGCTGAGCCTGCCCGTGGGCCTCCCAGCAGACTCTCCTCCTGCTTTTGGTCCAAACTTTATCCTCACATTTGCAATGGAAAGATAGTTTACCAGGACAAGTCTCTGCTTGACAGTCAGAAACATGTCTGTTCAAATTCCTGCCTTGCTGTTTCCAAGCACAGTCACATACCAGTGGGCAGAGTAGGGGCGGGAACAGTCTGCTCTCCCACGTCCCTGACCACCACTCCGCATTGGTTTGTGACTGTTACATGGTAAACCACTTCATCTCTGATCTCAGTTTCCTTAATTTGAAATGTGAATAACATCTCAGTTTTGTGCTGAGGATTCTATGTGATTACGTATGTTATAAAGCCTTGCACCAGGCCTACCCGATGGTTTCTGTACCATTTAAGCCCTCTGAGATTACAGTTCTGTAGTTACAATCAGAATTCTTCAATGCAAGCCTGATACTAAAGGGTGAGTAAATATGCCCTAGGTCTGGTACTTTTACAGTGTTAGTGAAGTAAGAAAGACTATCCCACTATCAGTCTAGAAACAGGTATTTGCCCATTGACAAACGGGTAAGTTATCTGTATCCATAGTTCCTTAAATACCATTTCAAAGTCAGATGTATTTAAATTAATTCCTAAAAGGAAAGATCTAAGAGCTCCTTAGACAAGTTATCAAAGTAGCCTTGCTTATGCTCACGCAGGAAGGCCAAAGTTCCAGGTAAGAGCACTCATTTCCAGCAGTCAGCATAACTCCAAGGCAGCAGACCAGAGAAACGGTTTGAGGGACTAAACAAATGGAATGCCGTCTGGAATGATAATGTGGAAAGAGTCGTGTAAACACAGCAGGTCATTTAATTTAAAGAAACACATTTTTAAAGCTATCTAGAGCTTTCTAGGCACAGATGTCTTGACGTGTTTGTGCAGAAAGGAACACATTTTTAAAACAGGCAAAGACAGAAAAAGTACCAAAATGCGTTGTAAAACCTTAATTAAGGAGCCAGTTGTTACAAGCATTAACATCTATGTCTTTACTCTCTTCTTTAACCAGGTTTAAGTTCCTAGGGATAAGACAAAATTTTAATACTTATCTGATCTAGTAAACAATTCCTCAGACCTTTGGAAGATCCTCACACACACACGCTTCCTTATCGTTCATGTATTTGAAAAATATTTGCCTTTTCCCCCTCTACCCACACTATAAAGTAAAATTCGATCCTTGTTAAGTATCTTTTTTCCTTTGCTCATCACTGCAGTGGATTTCAGAAAGCACAAGGTGGCAGAAGAACACTAAAAATACAAGTAAAACCAACCAGGGCCACTGGGACAGCACGAACACTGCAGCAAAATGTATTTTTTTTTATATAAAAATAAAAGACGCCCTCTGCGACGTAATAACAAACACGCTCAATAAAGTTTGGAAAATGTGACAGAGAAAGGAAAGACAGTATTACCAAAGATAAGGGCAAATGTTTAATTTTTTCTCCAACAATAATTATTGTAACTTTATTGAATACACAATCTTACATCCTTCCTTTTAAATTTTGACAATGGAGACACTTTTAAACCTTATTTATACAAGCATTTTTATCACAAAAAAATAAGGTATAGGCATGTGTCCATATTTTTTAAAAGTCTTTCAAAAGATCACTAATTAGAATGTGGCTTATTTTAGCCATTTTCTCACTGGGAAACAATTAAACATTTATCCATAGCACCTGAGTGAGCAAACTTACTTCAGACGCCATTTCCAAAACAAAAACATGTATTCCATGTATAAAGCAGTCATCTGAGAAAATCAGAGCTGAACAAACAAAATGATAACTTTTTCTTTTATTCCAAAAGAAACAATGAAATGATGGCATCCTTTATGTGCAGACAGCATTCAGAGCTTTGTAACACCAATTAAAAAGTACAGAGAGTGAGTGTGTGTTTAGGTGTATAAAATCTTTTTTTTTTTTTTTTTTTTTTTGAGACAGAGCCTCAAGCTGTCACCCTGGGTAGCGTGCAGTGGCATCACAGCTCACAGCAACCTCCAATTCCTGGGCTCAAGCGAGTCTCTTTCCTCCGCCTCCCAAAGTAGCTGGGACTATAGGCACCCGCCACAACGCCCGGCCATTTTTTGGTTGCAGCTGTCATTGTTGTTTGGCGGGCCCAGGCTGGATTCGAACCCGCCAACTCAGGTGTACGTGGCTGGCGCCTTAGCCCATTGACCCACAGGCACCGAGCCTAAAATCATTTTATATGTAGGAAATTCTTCATAACAAAGTAATTTCTAAAATATGTAAGTATTGCTGCAGCAGTCAGAAGTCATTTATACTTTGAGAACATTGCCACTAACTACATTACCCCTGGAAAATTAACCAAAGCATAATTCATTCGCTGCTTTGGAATCCAATGGAAAGGACTACATAAAATCATTAGGTCTAGTCATCTAATTTAGGCAGGAGAAAAGCCATCATTATTACATTCCCCTCTATTACGGGCTCAGGCAATTAAAGCCTTCACCAACATCAGGTCACTAAGTGGGAGCCAGTGTACTCAGAACCTTGTACCAAGTTCTGGAAAAATTCCATGTATTCTCTGCACGTTTTGTGACCTTAATTCAGATCTTTATTCTATGGTTCAAATTATGTAAAAGCAGAAATAATGTGATGACTCTTCTCCCTTTTAAATGCAAACCCAATTTACTAAATGAACAAAACTGACTTCCATGGGTGAGAAAATTCAGTTGTCAGAAACCAATGTTATTACATTCCAGATACTTCTGAATGGTTACTCGAGTCTCTCCTTTGTTAAGAATTTACTAGGCAATCACAGAATTCTGTTCAGGGAGCAAATCCACTCATGGTTCACTACGCTCAGCCAGAACTCTAACTTAGAAGGTCCTCACTCTGATGGCTGCACCTGTTCCTTCCTGGCTTCCTTCTTCCCCAGTAACTTTGAAGACATTTTCCTTTGTATTCAAATGCTCTCTTGGCCACGCCAGTTCAGATTTCCTGAACTCTGAGCACCAAGGTGAAATCTTTAGTGGTTCTTGCAATAATTAAAGAAGAGAAAAAAGTCAGCTTAAAGAAATGATTAGTGGAGGGCCTTACTGCACTTTCTCAACATTTCTTCTCTTCAGGACGGCATATGAAATTCAAGACCAAGTCTGGATAATTTCCCAATAAATTCAGCATCAGAACCCTTTTTTTGCACCCCTGGTTGCTAAAGTTTCTAAAAATTGGGCCTATCCACTTCCAGAGCCCCCCAAAATATTTGAAAACATGAACTATTTTAAGTAATGGGCCTTGTCTGTGGACCATCCTCCATTTTAAAGGCCTGGAGTTCCTGGCTTGGGAAAGCTAGAAAAGTAAACACCAACTCTGATGACTGGAGAAGCTAATCTAAATTCCTTTGCTGAATCCTGTCCCCAGACTTCTAACAAAAATAATTTAGGTTTGGCCCTCAGAACTATTTCTTACAAAAACTGCTTATCATTATACAAGAATAGTTCCCCCAATTTTCTGTTTGTTTGCGTTTCCTCTAGTCTATTCTTTCCCACATAGATTCAACCAAAATAAAATTAGCCAAACCTAATGTGAGTCTAATCCAAGCCACACACCCTGTGTTTTCCATTCCAAATCAAGCTTAATTTACTGATTTCCTTGCAGCCCAGCTGAATGACCTACTGAAATCCATGAAAGGGGTCACAGAGTAAGGTTGCAGGCCAAAAAAAAGAATGTGAAAAACACAAGCGGGCCTGGAAACAACTTGGCCCAAAGACAAAACTTGGTCAAGATATGTTTCTTATGGAATTCAAATGCTAAAAGATCAAGTCTTCCAACGGGGAAAAGCAGCCAACAGAAAAGCAGACGCATCTGAATTCACTCCTCAGTCATTCATTCGACAGCTATCCCCACGCTCATGAATCCTGGTAGACTCTGAAGAGGGTCGGCTTTCGGTGCCGGGTTCTGCACTGCAGTCTCCTCCCCTGCAGTATTCTTTCTGTGCTGCAAAATCTGTGAACACAAACTTTACTTTTTATCTGCTTTTATTGTTTGATAATCTGGAAGCTAGATTAAAAACCTCTCTTTTGATTTTGGCAACCAGCAGTTTAGATTCTTCGAATCTGAAAGATTTTAGACCTTCTGAGGTCAAGATTTACATCTAGGGTAAAGTCAGTTTCATCTGCCAACACCAGCAGAGTAGAAGCCACTAACGTTAATAGCCATGTATGGTTTTATACCAGTGATGAGTGCCTAACAGTATTATAGCTTATGTTAAAAATTTCCACAATGTTATTCTGAATGTCAAAATTACCTTCATGAAATAGAATGAGATACTATTACAAACATTTGTAGATTAGGAAGTGGGTCAGTTAGAGAAATGGCAAACCCATGGTCACTTTCTAAGTGGTAAACACAAATCTTTTTCTTTTTTTTTTTTTGAGACAGAGCCTCAAGCTGTCACCCTGGTTAGAGTGCAGTGGCATCACAGCTCACAGCAACCTCCAATTCCTGGGCTCAAGCGAGTCTCCTGCCTCCGCCTCCCATGTAGCTGGGACTAGAGGCGCCCGCCACAACGCCTGGCCATTTTTTGGTTGCAGCCATCATTGTTGTTTGGCGGGTCCGGGCTGGATTCGAACCCGCCAGCTCAGGTGTACGTGGTTGGCGCCTTAGCCCATTGAGCCACAGGCGCTGAGCCGGTAAACACAAATCTTACGACTACTGCTCAGGATTCTTTTCTACTTTTCCTTAGTTTAAATTTAGGTTTAAAATTTAAGTTTTTATGTACTTTGTGCTAGGGAGCGGGACTATCATGCTACAAATATACAGAATCACTCCTTATGATACAGAAAATTCCTTCTTCATCCTCAATCTTAGGTTTTGCTCTAACAAGTCATCTGCTCCATTTGGTTTAAAAACAAAAGTTAAACACAGTAACAACATTAAACTACAAATATATCCGACTTCTGCAAACAGAACAAACAAACATGTTCGCTGCTGAACATGCCCCATTTCAGCATTATTTAGCTAGTGAACCTTAGCAATTCTTTCAAGTTCTGTGCCTCAGTTTTACATACTGTTAAATGGATATAAAAATTGTCCTTCAATAAGCAGTACAAAATCATTAATTCTAAAATATTTTATTTAGTGTTTAGTACCACTGATACAAGAATTCCAAAGAGGGAGATGAAAAAGTTTATTTCCAGTTTCAGCGCATGTATGCAGTATTTTAACATACACTGCATTTTTTTTTTTTTGAGCTTTCTTGTTTAGTAACTAGAGTGTCGTGTTCACAACTCAGTGAATTCCTTAAATTCCTTTTACTGACATCTCCCTGGACCATGAGTCCCAAATTGTGTAGGCATTTTCTCTTACACAAATTGGCTAGTTTGTACAAGTTATATAGTAAGTTAGTAGAAGGATTAAAAGTAAGAATCTCTGATGGATATCCTAACCACACCAGGTTCATCAGGGCACACACACACCTCTGCTAATAAGATAGAGCTGTGACATTCTCTTTAATTTCAACAGAATTCTCCAAGCTGAGCCTTAGACATCAGTTTCCTTCAGTATCCATGTTAAATCTTTTTATCAGATCTGTTTCTTTCCCTGTTCATGCCTAGTAAACAAAGAAAAAAAAAAAAGAAGAAGAAGAAAGAAAGAAAGAAAGAAAAGAAAGCTGTAAAAAGCAGAACAAAGCATTTGGATAATCCCTAAGCCAGAAAAATTCTCAGTAAAGAGTAAACTAAATGAATTTCCTTTTCAACTATGGAAGTTTCAGGATATGACAGCAGGATACAATGTGAGTATGCAAGTAAATTTCATTTTCATTACCGGAATCATAAAATGGAAACGATAGAATTTACAAAATGAAAAGGAAAAACACACCTGTGGTAACTCTATTACCAGGACAAAAGATTAGAAAATCACAACTATCGGCTCTACGCCTGTGGCTCAAGCAGCTAAAGCGCCAGCCACATACACCTGAGCTGGCGGGTTCGAATCCAGCCCAGGCCAGGCTGCGACCAACAACGACGACCGCAACCAAAAAATGGCCGGGTGTTGTGGAGGGCACCTGTAGTCCCAGCTACTTGGGAGGCAGAGGCAGGAGACTCGCTTGAGCCCAGGAATTGGAGGTTGCTGTGAGCTGTGATGCCACTGCACTCTACCCAGGGTGACAGCTTGAGGCTCTGTCTCAAAAAAAAAAAAA